>JBCFYV010002752.1:0-35550 GCA_039000515.1 Timema cristinae | reverse complement strand
GATTACCGCAAGCAAAGACAAGGATTACCGCGAGCAAATACAAGGATTACAGCAAGCAAAGACAAGGATTACAGCCAGCAAAGACAAGGATTACCACCTATAAACCCAGGTAGCTAGCTATATTAGGCACGGAATACCACGAGCAAATACAAATTATCATATTTTCTCGTCTTTACGGAGTTGTCAGCACCCCTTTATGAACGCAGAAAATGCTGGAAACCCCCACTTGTCTAGTGGAGGCACAAATAGACCAGTCGCGTGACGTCATGAAACATTGCATGTCGTTTGTAAATTATGTGACCACTTAACACATGGTCTAAGAGTAACAAACTAAAAAGATATTGAAGTAATTTTGTTCAATTCATATTTACTTGCTACTTTTTCATGGCAATAAAAACATGAAAACCAGTTATTCTCGCTTAAAAGGTACTCTTTTTAATTTTTATGTACGTACATCTGTCGACTCAATGTAGCACTAATTTACTTGGAAGGAGAAAGTTTTGAAAATGTAATAAAATTAATAATTCATTAAACTGCATAAGAAAGCTTAAGTTGACGTGATATTCCTCCGGTGAATGTTCTCTTTATCTATTTGTTTTTTATCTACTACCAAGCTCATACCATTTGTTAAGAATCAAATAGCCAAAGCTATTATATTAATTTTGTTTTAGTGAGGACTTAGCCTAATCTAGATATCATATTCTGAAAATTGAAAAATGACAACTGGAAACCTTATAGCTCAGTGGTTAGAGCATTGGAGTACTAAGTCAAAGGTCCCGCTTTCGATTCCCGTGTTCAGGTGTCATTCTTCAATGTTCAGAATATCATACTATTTGGTTTGTTTTCTTTCCACTAGGATCGCTGTATTTGGATCAATCGCCACCTTACAAGACTCACGGGGAGCATAAGATAACAGGATGTGTCTGTTATTCATGAAAGTTTGTCACCAAATGCCGCCATGCTAGTACCTAAACCAGACATCGAGAGTTTCACTGTTTTTTAAAAGTTAACAGTTTCCACCATAAATGTTTGATGTTTGTATTCCGTGAGTTGTTTGACAATATGTAGGCCTATATTTCCTATATAACAAAGTAAAAAGTGTAGGCTATAGTAAGTTCTATTCAAATCAATTGGAATGTTTTACAATAATTCGTAATTTTGACCTACAGGCTATAATTACAATTCACTTCTTAAAAATTGGTTTCTAATTTCAATTGCTTTGTCATGAAATAAGCACAGAGTCTTATTTTATAAAAATGTATATATTATTAATAATATAATATTAATATATATTGTTAATAAGAATATAATTTAATAAATTTGAATAATAATGTAATGCTAATTGTACGATTCGAATTAATGTAGCTTGAGTTTTAAACAATGTTATTAAATTTCAACGTTGGCGTGCTAAGCCATTGGTCCCGGGTTCGATATCAATTTTCAGATATAATTGATCAATTTAAGAATATGATACCAGATACGGCTATATCCGTAAATAAAGGTATTTTCCATATCCTAAGCTTATTTATTAATTTTGATTAAATTGCACAAGCATTTGCTTATCCTTCAATGTCATTTGTTTCATGTACTAATGCACATTATTGTAATTAGTCTAATGGCATTGGCAGCATAAAGCAGACTCCCGAGTCCCCAGTGTTTGTAGTGCCGCTGATAGGTCATAGTAGCCAATGATCTACATACGTCCATCACAGACTCTGCCCTAAGCTATGAGTGAAGAATGACAGAACTAATGCTGGATATCAGAGGGTACCGACTCAGTAAAACTGATCTCCGCTTGTTAAAATAATTGTTCATGCTTACAATTATTTACACCAATTAAGCTCGATTTTTGATTATTTATTAATAACTATTGGGAAATATTGTTTAGAGAATGATAACAGTTAATGTAATTAATACAGAAAGATTGTATGCACAATCAGCGAAAGTTGAACTAGATTGTTAGTTTTCTGAACGGTGTGAACTTATATCTGGTTATGTAATCTTTGCACAGCCTGCAACCCGAATGTGATTTTGATCACTAAACTCATACATAGGAAGTTTTGATTCAAATTTTAATACAAATAAGACTAATCAACATAATAATCGCCAATTACAATTAATTTCCGATGCACTAATAATCGCCTGATAACGATTAATCACCATCCACATCGGTACACCCCCCTAGTGGATAGCGTGATAGATAATCAAAGGAATAAAATAGGTAACAAAAAATTGCTAACATTTCAAACTGATCATTGGATAAATTAATGAAAAAATTGTCAGGGTGTTTTTAAATTATTAGAAAATGATTATAAAATTCAATTTTTGGTGTCAAGAAAATTTAAATTTAGAATGCAAGTAGAAGGACCACCCCAATTAACCATCAAATTTATAAAATTTGAAATTATAAATGCGGTGTTAGAAAATGAGGGGGTTTCAAACTATCCTTAGCTAATAGAAACAAATATAGCTTTTGGTGTGGTGTATGAATTAAACTTTTATGGGCAAATAAAATAAAATCTAAAATAAAAATTGTAAATAAATTTATATATGTGTGTAATATATATATATATATATATATATATATATATACATATATATGTTTATGTAGTTTATGAAATAAAATTTATTTAACAGTAGATTATAAATTACTGTTTCTGTAAGGATTTCAGTATCAAATTCCCCACTGCTTTAGGCGTATAGCCCATATGGGTAGTAAGACGCGGTGCTAAAAAAATCACTGCAGTTAAACATTAAACATATAGGAATGACCTAGACAAATACCGTAACATCCTACTCCATTCAAAACAGGAAGGACGTTTGTGTATGTAAAAAGTTTTTATTTAGGCTTACCTCAAAATGAAATAAAAATATAAGTAGTGGATTAAATAAGAGTTCCAGCACACCTTTTCCCATAAGGTTTAACATTGATCCTCACCGCACTCCGTGTAGAAAGAATTACTTTCTCCTGGATGTCCGATGATAGTATCTCCTGGTCGTGAGTCTTGGTGTGATCCTCACCGCACTCCGTGTAAGGAGAATTACTTTCTCCTGGATGTCCGATGTTAGTATCTCCTGGTGGTGAGTCTTGGTGTGATCCACACCGCACCTTGTGTAAGGAGAATTACTTTCTCCTGGATGTCCGATGTTAGTATCTCCTGGTGGTGAGTCTTGGTGTGATCTCAACCGCACCCCGTGTAAGGAGAATTACTTTCTCCTGGATGTCGATGTTGTATCTCCTGGTGGCGAGTTTGGTGTGATCCTCACCGCACACGTGTAAGGAGAATTACTTTCTCCTGGATGTCCGATGTTAGTATCTCCTGGTGTGAGTCTTGGTGTGATCCTCACCGCACTCCGTGTAAAGAGAATTACTTTCTCCTGGATGACCGATGTTAGTATCTCTGGTGGTGAGTCTTGGTGGTTTCTCACCGCACCCCGTGTAAGGAGAATTACTTTCTCCTGGATGTCCGATGTTAGTAATATCCTGATGGTGACGTCTTGGTGTGATCCTCACCGCACACCCCGTGAAAAGGGAGAATTACTTTCTCCTGGATGTCGATGTTAGTATCTCCGGTGGTGAGTCCTTGGTGTGATCCTCACCGCACTCCGTGTAAGGAGAATTACTTTCTCCTGGATGTCCGATGTTAGTATCTCCTGGTGGTTAGTCTTGGTGTGATCTCACCGCACCCCGTGTAAGGAGAATTACTTTCTCTGGATGTCCGATGTTAGTATCTCCTGGTGGTGATCTTGGTGTGATCCTCACCGCACCCCGTGTAAGGAGAATTACTTTCTCCTGGATGTCCGATGTTAGTATCTCCTGGTGGTGAGTCTTGGTGTGATCCTCACGCACTCCGTGTAAGGAGAATTACTTTCTCCTGGATGTCCGATGTTAGTATCTCCTGGTGGTGAGTCTTGGTGTGATCCTCACCGCACCCCGTGTAAGGAGAATTACTTTCTCCTGGATGTCCGATGTTAGTATCTCCTGGTGGTGAGTCTTGGTGTGATCCTCACCGCACCCGTGTAAGGAGAATTACTTTCTCCTGGATGTCCGATGTTAGTATCTCCTGGTGGTGAGTCTTGGTGTGATCCTCACCGCACCCCGTGTAAGGAGAATTACTTTCTCCTGGATGTCCGATGTTAGTATCTCCTGGTGGTGAGTCTTGGTGTGATCCTCACCGCACCCCGTGTAAGGAGAATTACTTTCTCCTGGATGTCCGATGTTAGTATCTCCGTGTGGTGAAGTCTTGGTGTGATCCACACCGCACCCTGTGTAAGGAGAATTACTTTCTCCTGGATGTCCGATGTTAGTATCTCATGGTGGTGAGTCTTGGTGTGATACTCACCGCACCCCGTGTAAGGAGAATTACTTTCTCCTGGATGGTCGATGTTAGTATCTCCTGGTGGTGAGTCTTGGTGTGATCCTCACCGCACCCCGTGTAAGGAGAATTACTTTCTCCTGGATGTCCGATGTTAGTATCTCCTGGTGGTGAGTCTTGGTGTGATCCTCACCGCACCCGTGTAAGGAGAATTACTTTCTCCTGGATGTCCGATGTTAGTATTCCTGTGGTGGTCTTGGTGTGATCCTCACCGCACCCCGTGTAAGGAGAATTACTTTCTCCTGGATGTCGATGTTAGTATCTCTGGTGGTGAGTCTTGGTGTGATCCTCACCGCACCCGTGTAAGGAGAATTACTTTCTCCTGGATGTCCGATGTTAGTATCTCCTGGTGGTGAGTCTTGGTGTGATCCTCACCGCACCCGTGTAAGGAGAATTACTTTCTCCGGATGTCCGATGTTAGTATCTCCTGGTGGTGAGTCTTGGTGTGATCCTCACCGCACCCCGTGTAAGGAGAATTACTTTCTCCTGGATGTCCGATGTTAGTATCTCCTGGTGGTGAGTCTTGGTGTGATCCTCACCGCACTCCGTGTAAGGAGAATTACTTTCTCCTGGATGTCCGATGTTAGTATCTCCTGGTGGTGAGTCTTGGTGTGATCCTCACCGCACCCCGTGTAAGGAGAATTACTTTCTCCTGGATGTCCGATGTTAGTATCTCCTGTGGTGAGTCTTGGTGTGATCCTCACCGCACTCCGTGTAAGGAGAATTACTTTCTCCTGGATGTCGATGTTAGTATCTCCTGGTGGTGAGTCTTGGTGTGATCCTCACGCACCCCGTGTAAGGAGAATTACTTTCTCCTGGATGTCCGATGTTAGTATCTCCTGGTGGTGAGTCTTGGTGTGATCCTCACCGCACCCCGTGTAAGGAAATTACTTTCTCCTGGATGTCCGATGTTAGTATCTCCTGGTGGTGAGTCTTGGTGTGATCCTCACCGCACCCGTGTAAGGTAGAATTACTTTCTCCTGGATGTCCGATGTTAGTATCTCCTGGTGGTGAGTCTTGGTGTGATCCTCACCGCACCCGTGTAAGGAGAATTACTTTCTCCTGGATGTCCGATGTTAGTATCTCCTGGTGGTGAGTCTTGGTGTGATCCTCACCGCACTCCGTGTAAGGATAATTACTTTCTCCTGGATGTCCGATGTCAGTATCTCCTGGTGGTGAGTCTTGGTGTGATCCTCGACGCACCCCGTGTAAGGAGAATTACTTTCTCCTGGATGTCCGATGTTAGTATCTCCTGGTGGTGAGTTTTGGTGTGATCCTCACCGCACCCCGTGTAAGGGAAATTACTTTCTCCTGGATGTCCGATGTTAGTATATCCTGGTGGTGAGTCTTGGTGTGATCCTCACCACACTCAGTGTAAGGATAATTACTTTCTCCTGGATGTCCGATGTTAGTATCTCCTGGTGGTGAGTCTTGGTGTGATCCTCGACGCACCCCGTGTAAGGAGAATTACTTTCTCCTGGATGTCCGATGTTAGTATCTCCTGGTGGTGAGTCTTGGTGTGATCCTCACCCACTCCGTGTAAGGAGAATTACTTTCTCCTGGATGTCCGATGTTAGTATCTCCTGGTGGTGAGTCTTGGTGTGATCCTCACCGCACCCCATGTAAGGAGAATTACTTTCTCCTGGATGTCCGATGTTAGTATCTCCTGGTGGTGAGTCTTGGTGTGATCCTCACCGCACCCCGTGTAAGGAGAATTACTTTTCCTAGATGTCCGATGTTAGTATCTCCTGGTGGTGAGTCTTGGCGAGTAGTGTTCTGGACCCATGGCCCCAATTTGACATTTGACCTTTGACCCCAATTTGTGTGACGTAATCATTGCGTGTTATGTTGCAACATCCTGTTTGAGTACCGTGACCTACTTTCCTCTGATTGGCTGCTATAAATAGCCTCCTTCCCCCACCAATTTTGACCTGCTTTCCACATCCCCTCCCACATTGGTTCCTCTGTCACAAGGCTCAGCCTTTCCCCCCCCAACCCTGGCGCCAGTATGTCGGCCAGACAAGACAAGAATAGATATTGAGGTCATTGCCTCGGGCATCTGGTTTTCCCTGGTGCCAATATGTCGGCCCGACAAGACAAGAATAGATATCGAGGTCATTGCCACGGGACAATGGGGGTTTTCCCTGGCGTCAGCTTGACGGAGGGCTCGGCACGAAGCTTGCGCTATGGCTGACAAGCCTAGAATAAACATCGGCTCTTCTGTCACAAGGCTCTGTCCCGGAACAAGCAGCATGAACCTTGCACTATGGTGCTTTGTGGTAGAGTGTGGTAATTTGTTCCAGAGACCCCCCTCCTCCTTCGCCACCCTGACGCCAGACTGCCGGGGTGACAAGTGACCTCGATAACCTTGGGTTTTCCCAATGACGTAATCATCGCAACCATGGCACCAGGTTGGCGGGCAGACAAGTTGGGACAAGAATAGATCGTGACCTCGGCAACCTGGGTTTTTCCTATGACGTAATCATTGCGTGTTATATTGCAACTCTAGCATCTCTAATTATGCACAATCAGGGGCCTCGGAATCTACAGTTAGGGGCCACTACCTCCGTCACAAGTCTACTAAAATTGGTTGTTTGGTAGCGTCTGTCGAAATGCCTGGATGTAGAAATGTACCTCCACCGGCAGCTCTCGGACGGGACAACCTGGGTTTTTTCCTATGCCGTAATCATTGCGTGTTATGTCGCAACTCTAGCTGACACATGCACAATCAGGGGCCACGGAATCCACAGTTAGGGGCCGCTATCCCCCAACACAAGTCTACTAAAATTGGTTGTTTGGTAGCGTCTGTCGAAATGCATGGAAATGTTCCTCCACCCGCAGCTCTCGGACCAGACAACCTGAGTTTTTTTCTATGACGTAATCATCGCGTGTTATGTCCCAACCCTGGCGCCAGTATGTCGGCCCGACAAGACAAGAATAGATATTGAGGTCATTGCCTCGGGCATCTGGTTTTCCCTGGTGCGAATATGTCGGCCCGACAAGACAAGAATAGATATCGAGGTCATTGCCTGGGGCAACAGGGTTTTTCCTTGGCGCCAGTATGTCGGGCAGACAAGACAAGAATAGTTATTGAGGTCATTGCCCGGGTAACGAGGGCTTTCCCTGGCGTCAGCTTGACGGCTCACGAGACAAGAATAGATCTTGACCACAACAACTTTGGGTTTTCCCAATGATGTAATCATTGCGTGTTATGTCGCAATCCTGGCGCCAGGTTGGCGGGCAGACAAGACAAGTTGAGACTGGCGTCAGGTTGTCGGGCAGACAAGACAAGAATAGATATTGATGTCACTGCCCCGAGCAACGGGGATTTTCCCTGCCGTCAGCTTGACGGCTCACGAGACAAGAATAGATCGTGACCTCAACAACCTTGGGTTTTCCCAATGACGAAATCATTGCGTGTTATGTCGCAACTCTGGCGCCAGGCTGGCGGGCGGACAAGACAAGTTGGGACATGAATAGATATTGACCCGGGCAGCGGGTTTTCCCTGGCGCCAGGTTGGCGGGCAGACAAGACATGTTGAGACAAGAATAGATATTGACCCAGGGCATCGGGTTGTCGGGCAGACAAGACAAGTTGGGACAAGTCTAGATCGTTTGACTGGGTATAAATAGAACCTCGATCATTACATTCGGACATTTCAATTTGTAATTGGATAACATAAACATCGAGATGAGTTTTAACGCTCTGGAAAACGGGATAAATTTAGGTAAGTTTAATTCGTTTTGTATATTTTTAAAGGTTTCTAATTTGATTATCATGTCAGTGTGTACAGTGGTATTCTATTCTTCTTTGTTAGATGAGGAGCCCATGACGCTTGGCGTGGCGGCGCAACCTATGATCCCACTAACCTGGACCAGTTGATGCAATTTAGAGAAGAGGGGATTTGTAGAGCGGATGGTGACTGGTTCATGGGTAATTAGCTGCCTACGATAGACTTGCCTGTGTTTTTTTTTATTTTCGGTAAATGGTAATTAATATGTATTTATTTAATTTCAGACTACTGGGATCCCTATGGGCTAGATGGGGGCCTTCTGGGCAGTATAGCGATGGGCGTTCCGACATCTACCCATCCGGAGGCGTCCCCCCGGTTGTGTCAGGCACAATCGCTGACGTCTTCGGCCCCGTCCCGGGCCCCTTCTCCGGGCCCCCCTATCGCCCCCCCCCCCTTTTTTTGGAATATTTGGACACCAGGGACCCCCCCCCCTTTGAAAGTTTTCCACTATTTTGAAAAAATATATAGGGTTAGCCATGTCTCTTCCTTACGCAAAACCTTTTTTTGGCACTTTTTCGAAACTTCTTGTCAGTGTATTTCAAGTCAATTTAAAGTTCGTTTAGGGAAAAGGAACGCAGGAAAATTTTTTATTGTTCAGGTGGCAAAAAATTTGTGGGATTTTTTTTTCTAATGATTTTCCTTTTTCCTCCTTAAAATGGGGGGCCTTCCTCAAATTTGGGGTTCATTTTTTATTATGTAAAAAAATTAAAAATTCTTTTAACATTAAAAACGTTTTTTAAAGTTGTTTTTAATTTCATGGAATTTATTTGAATTTTCAATTTTTGATTTCCACTCTCCCCCCTTAAAAATTGCGGGTCCTTTCCTCAATTTGGGCTTGATTTTAAGGGAAAATTTGTTTGTGTAAATTTTTTATTATTCAAAAAAATATTAGTTTCAAGCAAAAAAATTTTACCCCTGGCTGTTTTGGCAAAGCGTTTGTTGGGTTTTTTGGGTTGAGGTCGGGCCGGAAGGTTTAAGGTTGGGAATCTTCCATAGAAATTTTGGGTTTTTTTCACTCATTTTCGGGGAAAGGTGGTTTCAGTTAAAGAAATTTAAAAAAATCATATAAAAATGAATTTTTTGTAACAGCCCCTTTTTGACATGTGTTATAGTTGAATTCGGCCGTAAATTGAGGGAGGTTTTTCCCCCACCCCCGGGAATCCCTTCCCCACGGGAGCGCGACTGGGGCCCGGGAGACTTTCGAGGGGTTTTCCCCAGCGCATGGGGGGGGGTTTTCGGGACCGGCAAAGCGGCCATTTGGGGCCCTTTAACAGGGTTTGTGGCCCTTTAAATCGAGGGGGGGAATTGAAAAATGGCGCCCTTTCGTATCGTTAAGAAGGTTAAAAAATTGAGGCGTTTCTTTTTTCCGGTAAAAATTCCTTTACGTTGGGGTTTGCCCGGAAATCGATCGTGACGCATTATGGGGGAAAAAGAAAAAAATTTAAAATTTTTCCCCCGGGCTGGGCCCCGGGAGTTGGCCGATGACCAGGGTTTTCTTTTTTGAACAGCACTGACACTTTTGGGCCCTTTATGCTCTTTAGGCGAGCAGCCCAAAACGCTCACAGTGCTTGAAACGAAGTGGGGTGTTGAAGAAATACTTTTTTTTTGAGTCCCGCCCCACTGTACTTTAAATCTGCCACTTTTAAGGAGTCGGGGGGGCGTTGGTTCCCCCAAAAGCAGACGTGCTTTGAAAAAACCAAAAAACGCCCCGGGTTTTTTTTTTCAGGGGTAAACAGGTCGGCTGTCTTTTGTAAAAAAAGGTTTTGCGGGGGTACCCGGGGAAATTTTTTATTTGGGAAAGGTTTAAAAATTATTCACATAGGTGTTATAAAGTTTTTTTGTAGAGTATGCGAGACCTGCCTTTTTGGTCATTTCTGTTTTTTGGGAAACGGGGCCCCACCAACCCGCCCACGGGAAAAGAGTAATTTCATTTTTTGTATTCTACGTTTTAAATTTGCAGACAAAAAAGCTTCTTCAAGGTGCGGCGGGCACATACTTGCACGAAAAAAACCTTTGTGTCGTGCAAAAGTGTTGTAAGGTTTGGTTCATATAGATGTAAATGACCATTTTGGGCACCGCCCGGGGGGGGCATAGGACTCCTTATAGAGGGTGATACCACTTTGGTCCCAATTTTTTGGGGAATTTATAAAAAACAAATTAAAGCTTAAAAATTTTTAAAGGGATATCACCCCCCTAGGCCATAACCCCAAAACCTATGTGGAAATTTTAATTTTAAAAAAAATACAAAATGGAAGTTTTAAAAAAGGGAAAATTTATTTTATAATAAAGGGTTGGGAAAACCCATGTCCATGCGTTAGGGCCCGCTCCATTTTATTAAATTCCTAAACTTTTTCCCGATGTCGTTTCCCAAATTCCCCCAAAAATTTCAGTTTGGGAAACGGGGGGTTTTTTGGGCCCCAAGGGAAATTTCCCCCTTTTTTTTTAAAACAAAAAAAGAAAACGGGGTTTTGATAGGGGCCCCCTTGCCCCCAAAAAGGAGGACTTAGGGAAACCGGGGGAATGTCGTTGGGGGAAAGGAGCATTTTTGAAAAAAGTGGTATGCCCCTTGGCCCCAAAAAAAAATTTAGTTTTTGTTTTTTAAACGCGAGTTGGAACTGTTTGTGTAAAAGATGTAGAGACCCTTTCGGAAGGCCGCCTGAAGTTTAAAACATCTCAGGAAAAAAAGAAAAGGTTGGACCTTTTTCAGAGAGGCTTTTTAAGGGATAGCTGGAGCGGCCATGTTTTTTTTAACCGCCGACCAATTTCATTTTAAAGGAAATACTATCAGTATTTACCCCAAACAGGGGCTTTGGGTGCGCAGACCAAAAGTCGCACGCGCTGTAAATTTTCTCAGCTGGGGAGGCCCTTTAAACCCCCGGTGTCTCAAATTCTTCATGCGGGTAACGGCCGGGGGGAAATATGTTTTTTAGGGGGGACTTGTAGACTGTGTTGTTAAGCTGGAGAAAAACCACCCCCGGGCCCCTTCCAGTTTTTGGGGCGTTATTACCCACGGGTGCCCTCTCTGTTTTTCCTTTACGGGCCCAAACCCCCCGTCAAAAATGCCCCCAACGGACCTTGGGACGCGTTTTTAAAGGGCGACCATGAATTTTTTGGGGAAAATTTTTGGGAATCCCGGTTTACAGGGTGTGGGAGAGGGTGGGAGTGCATTTTTTAATGCAAATGAAACCCCACGAAAAGGGGGACTTGCAGCAATTTGTACCCCGGGAAACGAGGTGTAAAACCAAAGAACCTCTCGGGTCCCGGGGATGAAATTTTTGGGGGCCGTAAAAAATTGGGTATCAACCCTCTTCCACGAAAGAGCCCTTTCCTTGGGGGGAGAATTTTAAAGGTACTTGGATGTGTGTTCTTTGATCCATACGTTTTGAAAGGGTAGAAAAAATACCCAGTTTTGGGCCCCCCAAGAATTCACGGGAAAAAAAAAATTTGTCCGTCTTTTAGATCAAGTAAAAGGGCCATACCCAAGGGTTACAGGGGACGCCTCCGCGAGATTTATTTCCCCGATTGCCTACACGGTTTCACGACAAAAATGTTTTCCTTGTGCAGGAAAGGGGGGGAGGAGAATAACCAAGGCGCGTGTCACACAGCGAAAAAAAAAAGACCCGCTGGTTGCAGGCTTTCGGGTGATTGACGTGACCCGGGAAAGGGCCGTTGTGAAAGGCTACACCGTTGAAGCAGTGCCGAAGTGTGGGAGTACAATGTACTGTTTATAAACCGTCAAAACGCTTTTCCGGGGGCCCTTTGTTTAAACGGGAAACAAAAATTTACTTTTTGAAAATTAAAAAAAGAAGCCAGGGGATGGCCAGAGGGGTTTGAAAAACTCACAGGGGGAAAAATTAGAATACATTCAAAATCATGAGGAAAGGGAAAGGGGGAAAAACCCCGATTTCGGCTCTGTTTGTAAAAACCCGGGGGTTTTTCCGCACTCTGGCTTAACTTTTTTAAGTTAACTAGGGGGGGAAATTTTTGGGGAAAAACCCCAATTTACCACACGAAAGCCTTTTCAACGCTATCGGGGCGTCCCCCAAAACCTGACAAATTCGTACATCCCCGTGGCCCAAAGCGTAAATTGATGAAAATTGATGGGGTTATTTCTTCATTTACAAGGATGCGCGTAAACGCGTTGCGCCCTAACCCTAAAAACCGGTGTGGTGGGGGGCGTGCTACACAAACCCCCAAAGGCTGGGTTCCCTTTTACAGCATCTTGAACAATTGGGGGGAACGCGTTTTAGATAAATGTTACATTTTCTATTCACCGAACCCCCCCCCGGCGATTGGAGTCCGCCGACCGGGGGATTTTTTTAGGTGCCTCATGTGAACTTCAGGATTACGGCCCGGGAAGCTTTTTTTAGGGGCCTTTGTATCGGGCCCTTTCCCAAAAAATTTTCGTTTTACCGAGTTTGGGGTTGGCGGCGATCCTCCCAAAAACAAAAAGGGTTTTGTGAAAGGGTTTGGTGGGTTCACCATAAACTAGGGCCCCGGGGAACGATGTTAATTTTAAAATTTTTGAAAGCGATGCCCGAACAGGCTGGGGGAAAGATACATACGAAAACCGCACAAAATTTTAAAAAAGGTCTTGGGGACAGAAATGTCCATTTCCAGACAAAAAGTTTTTACCGGGCCCGGGGACATCAAACCCCGGATAACAGTGTTTTTAAAATACTTTTTGCCTTTTTGGGGTTATCAGAGTCCTTGAAAACGCGAGGGGCCACAAATAAAAGGTGCTTTTTAGATGGGTTTTTTTTTGAAAATTCATCTTTTTTTTTTTCTTTCACTATAGACATTTCCCAAACTGACAAAACCTTTTTTCAAGATTTGAGATTTTTTAAATTTTTTTTCTGCAGGGAAAACAAGGATATTTTATTATTTTTTTTTTTTATGCCCCCAGGATACTTTTTTAATTTTTTATTTCCCAATTACAGTCCTCCCCTACCTGTTTTTTTTCTGGTCATTTATTTATTTGTATTTATTTTTTTATAATAAATTGTTTTTATATTTTTTTTTTTTTTAAATCTAATATATTTTTTGTTTTAGATATTTATTTTTTTCTGGGTCAAGTATAAAAAACTGTTGGGGTAAATTTTTTTTTTTAAATCTATTCAAATATTTTATAAAAACTGTATAATTTAATTTTTAAATTTTTATTTTAGTACCGAGGGCCCAAACTATTCCCCACCTTTTTTGTAAATTTTCACAGTATACTTTTCACTGTTTGTAAAAAAAAATTATTGTAAAAAAAAACCAGTTATGTTCTTTACAAAAAATTAATATTGAAAAATTTTTCACAGTTTTATTTTTAACAGTTTTGTATATACTTTTTTCTGACCAAAAAAAATATTGTAAAAATTGTTATTTTTAAGTGTTTTTTAACGTTACACCCGCATTTCTTTTCCTACCCTTTTTAAAAATACAAGCTTTTATAACTTATAAGCCATTTCTAAAACATTATGGACAAGTTAAAACCCCCCCCATTTTCGGCCATCACAAGGGGGGCCCTTCCCCCGGGCTTTTTAAAAAAAGCCACATTTTGTAGCAGACTTTATCCGTCATTGGACCCCAATTGTAATTTTTTAAATTTAAAAAAAAATCAAAGGGTATTTTTGCTTCAAGGCAACCGGGATTCAAACCAAGACGGGACAAGCCCCCACGTAAATTTTCTGAAAGGGTTTCCCGGGAAAAGGGAAGGGACGTCAAAAATGCCCCCCCCACATGTTTACCTGGACGACCTGTTTCGTGAAGCCAACAAAAGTGGTCGTCGATTTTTTTCACCCAAAAGGATGCCACCATAAAAAATTTTAGCGTCATTTTACCTTACACAAAATATTTCCCAATAAACAAGGGCCAAAGAGACTTTTCCCTTTAAAAACCCCACATTATTGGTTTTTTAAAAAAACCCCAGGGAAAAAGCACAGTTTTCAACACTTTGCACGACAATCTGTCCTAAAACCCCCAGTGTTTTACAAAAGGCTTACACCGATGCTACAAGAAACGCCCTCACGGCTATATTTGCTAGATTTAAAACAAGGTACAAAAGGTTCAGATATAAAAACCCGGCACAAATGAGGGATTTCTGCGGTACCCACCGCGAAAAAAGCTATAAAATACCGACATTCCCGCTTACAGATCTTTTCATAACCATGAGCCCCCCAAAAGTGCTGAAGCGGGCCCCTTTGCTCGGGGCGATGTTCCCCATAAAACCCGCAACAACGGGGCCGCCTTGATAAAAACGGCCGAAAAGGGAAATTTGTTGGCTCTGTTTACATTTGTCCCTACAACATTTTAAAAAGGGGGTACCCTAAAAAATGCCAGGAGAAAAAAGTTAAGGGGGCTCAAAAGCGGGGGTTGCTCAAGCTGGTAAAAACGGGGGAGATGCTGGAAAAAGGGAAAAAGCCCGACTACTCGTTCAGAAAGGAGGACGTTCTTGCCCTTACTTTTGCCCCTCAAACAGCGGGGTCCCTTTTCCTTATTCAACAAGAAAAATAATGGAAACCACACGAAAAAAAAATGAATTGGTATCCCGGGAAACATTACCCTTTTAAAGAGCAACACCCCAACAAACGGCTTTCGGCCAAAAATTGTGGTCTCCCTTTTTGGACAAGGAAAGGGAAAAAAAATCTTCGCTTCAAAACTTGAGGGACAATTTTAAATGGATTTTTTCCCCCAAACAAGTGCAACAGCGTATCTACACTTTAGTCAACCCCCTCCCCCACCCGGAAACCCCCAAACCACCCAAAAAACCCCCCCTGAAGTGTCTGTATTTCCCCCTCCCAACTGAAACTTAAATACGGGAAACCCAGCCAGGCACGAAAAAAAGCGAACTTTTCCCAAACATATTAAGTCCCGGGGCGGCATCTCTTGGGACTCAAACGGAAAGAAGTTTTCAAGATACGTCTTCGGGGAAACCCAATATTGGGAAATTTAGTCAACGACTGGTCAGAGCAAGAAGACAAAAGCAAACCCGCAGGGTGGAGAAGTTTCTCACGGGCGTTTGCAAAATATAAACGTTCCGAAAGAATTTTTTGGAAACCCCCGAAACGTTTGGCCCCCCCCAATTAAAAGAGATCCACCCCCGTACCAAAAACCCTTTTACACCGTCGCAACACCCAAAAAAGAAAAAACGGAAGGTTGGATAAAAAACCGTTGGCTGCCGTTCGGGGTTTTAAGGGAACGCCCTTACCGACTCTACTAGGGCCCCTTTCTCATCCTGCGGGTTTTTTTAGGGGCGGCGTGCTCAAAAAGGGCTTAAAAAAAAGATCCGAAAAGTCGAGAATGGCTTCGTGCGCGGGGCCCTTTAAACCCCTACACAAACCTGTGCTAAAAAAATTTCCACGCAAAAAGGGGGTTTACTTTTGTGTAAAAACATTGACGATCTCTGGCAAGCCGATCTAACGAAAAGGGGAATTCTCAGAAAATACAACGACGGTGCAGGGGTACTTTGCTCACCGTAAATCAAACGTGTTTAGTAAGAGGGCCTGGGCGGGGGACGCTTCCACCCAAAGAGGGGGAGCGCCCGAGAGGACGCCTTTCGGGACATTTTCAAGAAAATTTGGGCCGAAAAACCTCAAGATAGAGACGGACAAGGGGACAGAGTTCACGGAAATTTAGCCGGGAAAATTTCTAAAGCAAAAAGGCGTGCATTAAAACACCACTAATAATCCAGACGTAAAGGGCCCAACCATCTTGGAACGGTTCAATAAAACTCTGAAAAGACGAGGGTGGCGTTTAACTTTACCAAAAAAAAAACCTTTATCGGTATGTGGACGTCCTCCAAGCTCTAGTCAACGCTTAAAAAACGGCTCCAATCTTTTCCGTATAAAGGGTGGAAAACCCGCCGACGTTTCAAAAAACTAAACTTTTCTTAAAAGTCGAGATAATCGAAATGGCAAAAGGAGCCCAAAACTGGGAGCCTAAAAAAAAAAGCCCGGTGAAAACGGTGCGTTTTAGCTTATCCAAAATTCTTTTTAAAAAAGGGCTACGAAAGAAATTGGAGCGAAGAGATTTTAAAAGTCAGCAGTGTCGTTTGGATAACCGTCGTCTACAGACTCACCGATCTTGAGGGCAAAGAAGTGGGGGGGGACGTTTTCCCGAAACGGGGTTGAAAAACGCGTACGTCCCCCTGAAACTTTTAAAGTTGCTAAAATACTACGTGAAAAGGGGGAAAAAGCGCCAGAAAGAAATGAAAGTGCAGTGGAAAGGTTTTCCCGCCAAGTTTAAATTTCCGGGTTTCCCGCCGTTACGTCAGCGCACTACCATGAAGGCCCCAATTTTACATCATTTGCTGAGCGAAAAGCTCTATGGGATATTTCCCGAAAAATAACCTCACAAATTTTTAAACCACGAAATTTCCTTCCCTTTCCCTTACACTCGAGGAAAGGGGGTGGGGGGAATCGCTCGCTAAAATTTTCAATATCCTTTTTCCCTTTCACCCCGTACCCGGGGTTTCCAAAATATTGTAGGGAACAACGGGTGGCGCAACGGCGTGGGAAACAAATATTCAAGGATCATACCCCTGCAAAAAAATTTAAGCACTATTCACGAATTGATCAAGGTTTAAAAACAAAAAATAGAGGCTTTTAAAGGGGATTCGGGAGTTGATTCAAGTACACAAACCCCAAAAAAAAAGTTGAATTTTTCTCTTCTCCACAAAATATAGAGTTTGTTGACTCTATCAAGCCAAACAAAGGAATACAGCTGGGGTTTTCAATCCAAAACCCAATCTGTTTAAAAGTACCAAAGTCTCCGTACGCCCCCAAACTTTTCTACTAGGCTTGCCCCAAAAAATTTTACATCTACACGGATAACCGTCGGGGCCTCAGCCCGTGGGTGGCCATTGTGGCACCACTGTTATTGGGACCCCATCAACAACGAAAACAAATCTCTGCGGCATACATAAGAAAATTTGTTTAGGGACCCTTTAAACTACATCCCGGTGTTTAGAAGGGAAATTGAAAGTTTGGAAATCAATATAAGAACCGACACGGGTGCCCCTTTTAAACCATTCGAGTTTGGAAAAGTGTGCGTGAAATTTCTTTTTCCCGACGCGGCTCAACATGAACTTTTCCCTACCAAAAATACTACATCAACCAGGCTGGAAAAAGGGAATATTTTCCCGTTTCCCACGGTTTCCCTATCAAGAGGGCATGGGGATAGGAAGTTTTTTCAGTGGTCTTTTAAAAAGCCCCTTTCCGTTGCTGAGGGGGCGCTAAAGCCACCCGGAAAAACAGGCATTTCCAATACGGGTTTTGACGTCTCTCCCGCTTTTGCCCAAACCTAACGGCCCTTTTTAAAAAGGGGCCCAAAAGCCAAGGGTTCGGCGGGCCCTGTAAAAAAAAATAAAACAAAAGGCTAAACAGAAAAATAAAACGAGTAGACCGGGGTCTCAGGGCCCTTTTAAAGGGGCGTCGTTAAGAAGCAATCGATTTCATTCAAAAGGCGTCTGCCGACGTAAAAATTTCAAGAAAGAAGCTAAAAAATTTTTTCTTTAAAAAAATTTGTCGTTTCTACCCCCTTCAGTCCGGGCGAGTGTGCCAGCATTTAAGTCGTTCTCTTTTCCGTTCCCAAACCCACTAAAAACCATTTCTTAAAAGGGGGGCAATTGTTTCCTTTACAAACCGTCTTTTCCCCTCCCGATGATTCACCCATCGAATTTACCGTTACCGGACTAGGCGAGTTCTAAAACGATCTTTCACAGCCCTATGTCTATCTCCCGGGGCGGCCATCATAAAAACCCGATGGTGGGGGCTTTCACAAAGGTGGATCAGACCCGCTCCCGCAAAAATTTTGCTGCATTCTCATTCACGAAAGGGGGAAAGGGTTTTTTTAAAACCAAAAATTTGGATCACCCCCCAAACAACATTTTTTGCCTATAACCCGTACATTGAGACGCTCCCAAAATTAAAAACAGGGGAAAGCCAAAAGAACGCTTTTTGACTTTCGGTTGTGGTTCGCAGACCCCCCCCAACCTTTGAGGGTTAACACCAACAACAAGGGATTTGACCCCGTGGGCAGCCCTCACCAAAAAAAAGTAACGGTGGGTCTTTTGGGGTATCTACCCCGGGTGACTGTTTATCCAAGAAAAATCCTTTTTGAAGGGTCCCGAACTCAGAGTCGGGTTGGGAACCGTTCCAGGGGGACGTTTTATTTAGGGTGGTCCCTGAACCCCCACTTTTTTAAAGGTTCACTTTCTTTTGAAGCTGGCCTTTTTGTGAGGCGGTCAAATTTCGATTCTATATTTTGGGCACACACCAAAGCATTAAACGTCAGTCCCGCCAATACCCCTCCCCCCGTGTGGAAGTAAAAAAAAACTCCTATTCAACGGGCGTGCAAGGGAAATGGGCGGACAACGTATTCCCCGGGCCCAAATTTTAACCCAAACGGGCATCGGGGGTTTTGGGTTTTTTCAAAACGCTGCGTTCAAGGGGAAAAACGCCCCCCAAAGGGGAACCCCTTTTAAAACTTTAAAACCTACGGCATAAAACCATTTTCTCGGCTGTACGGGACGGTTAAAAAATACCGCGAAACCCTTTTCAGCCCGATTTTTCAAACGGACACATGTCATTTCCACCAAAAACAAAGCGTTTTCGGGAAACCCGGGTACCCTTTTAAAGAAGGGAGGGTAGGGGACATCAACGAGAACCTTCCCCCAAAGGGGGATACCATTAAATGGCTTTCGATCTAAACCCCTTTAATCTGTCCGCCCACATCCCAAAAATTTTTGGAATTTGACGGGGAAAACCGTTTTTTTCTGGGGAAACAAATTGAGTTTCCCCAAAGCTCTAAACCAAAACCCGTCAACTGTATCGTGTCGGGGTGAGTTTGGCCAACCTCATCACCCTTGCAAGGACAGAAACGGGCGTGACCGAAATTTTGGAAGTTAATATAAACGGCTTCCCGCCCCTTACCCCCTTCATTTTAAAACTATGGGGGTCATTTTTGGATTTCCCGAGCTTTATCGACGACAACAAAGAGTTTATCGTCAAGGAAAAGTGTTTTTTCTGTATGCGGCACAAATTTCTTCAACATTGGGGGTTTAAAACCCCCCATACCCTAAGAAGAAATTTCCCGCGATGCCAGAAAAAAAAGCCGATATAAGTCAAAAAATCTCACGGTATCACCTTTTTATTACGGTTTATGTGGATTACAGCCTACTCGAATCCCTCATCTCCGTGCCACAAAACGCTTTCAGGGAAAAAAGTTTTACCCTCAAGGGGGCATAAAAGAAAAAGTTTTTAGTCCAAAAACACGGTTTTAAAAACCCCCGTAGATCCTACACAGAGGTTTTTTCATCAATAAAAAAAATTTAAATTGGGGGCAAACCCCCTGCATGGCACATAGTTTGTATGGAAATTTTTGCTCTGCCCTATTGTCTGGGGGGCTTCGGGGACGGTTTAAAGGGAAAATGGACACCCACCAAAACCCTTTAAAATGCAATGAAAACAAGTCCCCCCCGGTTCCGTTCTGTACGGGCGGGTGTTTTCCCCGCTGTTTAACTACCCGCAAGAATAGCTCGACCTGGGGCTTAGTCTTCCCAAACCGATCCACAACAAAAAACCTGGGACCATTTGGGTCGCCATCTAAAATCGACAATAAAGGGGTGGGGAAAAACTTTAAAAATTTTTTGGGGTTTTTCCAAAACCCCGGGATAAATAAACATCTGGCCCTTTTAACGCAAAAAAACCCCTTTTTCGCACTCCCATGTAAGCACAAAAATTTAAAGCATCGCATGAGCGTTTTTTCGGGCCCTTACTGTCTCATGTACCCTTTTCTATCGGCCCCCCAAAAACATTCCGCGAAAACTTTCCAAAAGATAATTTGCACCCCCCAAACATACACCCCCAACGCGCTAAGGTGGTGAGATATTACAATAATTTTTTAAGACTGTAGGGGCTTTTCACCCTTCAAGGGCCGTTTTTCCCGGGTTTCGTGCGCCAATAAAAGGGGGGGGTCCCGGGGGGTGTGCCGGCCAAAAACCACCGAACATCATGGGAAAGGGCAAAAATGCTTGCGGGGACCCAAAGGGAAAGCCCGCGAAACCCCCGCCGTCACCAGTATTTTCAATACCTTGTTCCCGTGGATGGAAATCGAAACGCCCAAACGATCATCGTCCGGCAAAGGGTGTCCCCAAAACAAAATTTACGGCCCCAATCCAGCTTTTAAAAAATTTGAAAGGGGGAAAATGCGGGCCCGGGGTTTAAAACCCTAAGGGAAGGGAAGAAATGAGCACCTTCAATCGGGCATATCAAAAATTTTTCCCAAAAACGCAACCTCCTCCCGAAGGGTTAGTCGACCAATTTCCCAAATCTCTCTGGGACGCATGTGCGGTGACCCCGTGGGCGTCATCAAGAGAAACAAACGCTGGAATTTAAAGGGTTTCCTTCTTGCACCCTGGGCGCGTCTTTGTGAGGTATTAGAAACCCCATGACGTCCCCCGTCGACCAAAGGGGCCCTGTTTGGGCGCACCCCTTCCCCCGTATTGCAAAAAATTTTAAACCCAAAACCCCCGTCTTTGGGTGTATGCGACAAACCCAAAAAGAATCGACGGATGTCACGACCCCAGAACAACCTTTCGGTGGAAACGCAAAATCAAAAAACCCGGATTTTTATCAGTGCTACCCCACTATAAAACGTCAAAATCACCGGGTTTTGGGCTATTACATGCTGGATTGTGGGAAAAAAAAACAAATTTACTAACCCCATTAAGAGACCCCTGAAAAAAAACGTATGAACAAATATTTGGTTTATTCCCCGGGAAAAAGGTTTTAATTGGATGTTTAATAAATAAATATATATTTTTAATATCTGTTTTTATTTTCAAGTCCCCAAATTGGGCTTTGTGCCCGACAAAAACCCCATGGGCCCAGGGTCAATAACTTTTCCCTTTTCTCAAATTTTTTTGTCTGCCCCCCCAAACCCGGGGAAAAGGGGGAAAAATCTCTGCCCGGGGGCAATGACTCAATACTATTCTTGTCTCAATTGCTTTTTCTGCCCGACAACCTGGCGCCTGGGAAAACCCCGCTGGCCTGGGGGCAATATCTTTTTTCTTGCCCAACTTGTCTTGTCTGCCCGGCCCCCCTGGCACCAAGGTTTCGACATAAGACGGGAATGATTACGTCATTTGGAAAACCCCAAAGGGTTTTTGAGGTCACGATCTATTCTTGTCTCGTGGGGCCGTCAAGCTGCGGGAGGGGGAAAACCCCCCTTGCTGGGGGAATGACCTCAATATTATTTTTTGTCTTGTCTGCCCCCCAAAACCCGACGCCAGTCTCAAATTGTCTTGTTTCCCGTCAACCTGGCCCCCAGGGTTTTCGACATTTAAAAACGCATTTATTTCGTCATTGGGGGAAAAACCCCAAAATGGTTGAGTTCAAGATCTATTCTTGTTTTGAGCCCCCAATCTGACGGCCCGGGAAAAACCCCCCTTAACCCCGGGGAATGAAACCCCAATATTTTCTTGTCTTGTCTGCCCCCCAACTGGCGCCAGGGGGAAAAAACCCGTTTTCCCCAGGCAAAGACCTCGATATCTATTTTTGTTTTTGTCGGGCCAAAATAAAGGCACCAGGGAAAAAACCCGGGTTTCCCCCGGGCCCAAAGACCTTTTAATATCAATTCTTGTCTTTTTCGGTGAATACTGGCGCCCGGGTTGGGACATAACACGCGATGGGTTACGTCAAAGGGGGAAAAAAAATCAGGTTGGGCCGGTCCCAGAGCTGCGGGGGGAAGGGGAAAATTTCCATGCTTTCCCAAAAGACCCCTACCCCAAAAAACCAATTTTTGTAGGGCTTGTGAACCGGGGGGGTAGCGGCCCCCAAAATGTGGATTCCGAGGGCCCCGATTGTGCATGGTTCAGCTAGAGTTGGGACCCCAAAAAACCAATGATTACGGTAAAGGAAAAAAAACCCCGGTTTTCCGGGCCCAGAGCTGCGGGGGGAGGACATTTCACCCTCCAGGGATTTTTTTGCAGACGCTACCAAACAAACCCAAATTTTTGTAGACTTGTGACGGGGGGGGAGTGTCCCTAACTTTTTGGTTCCGAAGGCCCCTGAAATTTTTATAATCAGAAGGGTGCTAGAGTTGCGAAATAACACGCTGGAATTTTAATATAGGAAAAAAAACCCGGGTTTCCGAGGTCCCCGATCTATTCTTGTCCCCAACCCTTTTCTGCCCGCCAAAACCCGGCGCCCCGGGGGGCGGTTTATTTTCGGGCATTTGGGGAAAAACCCAAAGGGTTATAGAGGTCACTCGGTTTCCCCCGGGAGTCTGGCGTCAGGGTGGCGAAGGAAAGGGGGGGGGGTCCGGAACAAAAAACAAAACTCTTTCCACAAAGCACCATTTGCGCAAGGTTCTGCTGTTGTTCCGGGGGGCAGACCCTTGGGGGCAGAAGACCGGTTTTTTTTAGGGTTTTCACCCTAGGGGCAAGCTTCGGGGTTTTAGCCCCCCATCAAACTGGGGCCAGGGAAAGCCCCCCGTTGCCCGGGGGAATTTACCTCAAAAATTATTCTTTTCTTGTTTGCCCACATACTGGCGCCAGGGATTTAAAACCCCCTTGCCCCGGGGAATGCCCCCGATATTTTAAACCCTTTTCTTGGGCGGGGGCCCACATTTGGGGACCCGGGAAAAAAAAATGCCCCCAAAGGGAATGACCTTTTAATATCTATTCTTGTCTTGTCGGGGGCCCACATACTGGCGCCAGGGGTGGGGGGGGGGGCTGGGCCTTGTGACAGGGAACCAATGTGGGGTGGATGTGGGAAAACAGGGCAAAATTGGTGGGGAAGGAGGTAAAATTTTTAAAATTTATCCGAGGAAAGTAGGTCACGGTACTCAAACAGGGTTTGAAAAAAAACACGCAGATTACGTCACACAAATTTGGGTCCAAAAGGTCAAAGGTCAAATTGGGGCCATGGGGCGGGAAAACTAAATTTGGGGGTGAAACCTAACCCCACTCCGTGTAAGAAGAATTTTTTTCTCCTGGGTGGTCGATGTTAGTAATTTCCCGGTGGTGGGTCTTGGGGTGATCCCCACCCCACCCCCTGTAAGGAGAATTAAAATTTTCCCTGGGTGTCCATGTTTTGTTATCCTGGTGGGGATTCCCTTGGGGTGATCCTCACCGCACCCCCTGTAAGGAGAATTACTTTCCCCTTTATGTCAAAGTTAGTTTTCTCCCGGGGGTGAGTCTTGGGGGATCCTCAACCCCCACCCCCTGTTTAAAGGGGAAAATTTTTTCTCCTGGGTGTCCGATGTTGTATAAACCTGGTCTGAGTCTTTGTTTATCCTCACCCCAACCCGTGTAAGGAGAATTACTTTCTCCTGGATGTCCGATTTAGTTAATTTCCCGGTCGGGGAGTATTGGTGTTCCCCAATCCATTGCACTGTGTTTAAAGGGAATTTCCCTTTTCCTAGATTCCGATGTTTGGGACTCCTGTTTGGGGAGTCTTGGTGTGATCCTCACCGCAACCCCCTGAAGGAGAATTTTCTTTTTCCTAGATGTCCGTGTTAGTAAATCCCGGTTTTGATCTTTGGGGTGATCCTCACCGCACCCCATGAAAAAAATTACTTTTTCCTGGATTCCGATGTTAGTTTATCCCGGTGGGGAAGTTTGGTTGGGTCCCACCGCCTTTGGTTTTTAAAGGGGAAATTTTCTTTTCCTGGGTGTCCGTTTTTAGTATATCCTGGTCTGATTTGGGGTGATCCTCACCGCACCCCATGTTTAAAGGGGAATTACTTTTCCTTCCCCGGAAGGGCCGATTTTTTTTTTTAAACCTGGGGTGAGTTTGGGAACGGGAGTCACTTAGATTGTCGACGTTTGGGGTGGGGGACAGGGGGGTGTTGGGGTGTGTTGTTTAGTTGGGCAAATAGGAAACGACCAGGGGGACTAGATAACTTTTTCTATGTTTTGGGGAAATGTTTGGGACTTGGGTGTTGGGGGTGATATGTATTGGTCAAATAGACGACCTTTGGGGCCCAGATTTAAATTTTTCATTTAGGGTAATTTTGTTGGGGGCAGGGGGTGTTGGGGGTGTTGGGGTAGTTGGGGTTTAAAAAAGAGCGACCATTTGGGGACTAATAACTTTGCTATGTAGGGTAAAGTTGGGACCGGGGTTTTTGGGGGGGGGTTGTGTTGTTGGTCAATTTGACGACCATTTGGGGGAATAGGCAACTTTGCTATTTAGTTTAATTTTCCCTTGGGGCCCCGGGAAAGATGGAACCTTTTGGAATAAATGTTTAGATAAAATTTTTGTTGGGGGTGTAAACATTTTTAAATTTTCAAAATTTCCCTCCCACCTCGGCTTTTTATTTTTTTTTCGTGTCTGAAATTATATTTTTGGTATCTTAGCTCAGGGGTTTCTCGTTCCCCCGTCCCCCGGGAAAGAGGGTTTTCTTTCTCCCTGTTTGACGCTTGGCGAGGGTGGCTCAAACCGGGGTTTCCCCTTTTTCCCCAAATTGGGTGATTATTTTCCCCCCCCCCAAACCCCCCCCCCTGGAAGTAGTAAGTAAACCCCCATTGAATTTTTCGTCCCCACAAAAAAGTCACCCCCGGTGAGTAGTTTTGTGATTTCAATTAAGTCATTTCCTCTGATTGGGGCTTTAAATTTTCCTCCTTCCCCCCCTTTTCCCCCCCGCTTTCCCCCCCCCCCTCCTGCCCCCCCACAGCCCTCCCCTACCGCCCCCCCCGGGGCTACCAAAATTTTAAAATTTTTTGTTTTTTTTATGAATTTAAAATTGTTAAATTTAATTTTTTTCTAATTAATTATTGTTTTAAATTTAAATTTAAATTTGGGAGGTTGAAAGGGGTTTTTATTTTTTTCATTTAAATTTGGGTGTTGTTGTTTTAAATTTTGGGGGGCATGAGGCCGAGGGAAAGAAACCCGCGCTATGGCTGTCGGGGGGGAGAATGAATTGGGTTTCCCCCATCACAAAAGGGTTTTGTGGGGCTGTCCTCAAAGTTTTTCGGGGTTTGACTGTCAGGGGGGGAGGGGAGTAAGGGGTTCCCCCCCGCCTTTCACTTCCCCCCCCTCCTA
Organism: Timema cristinae; assembly: GCA_039000515.1. Lineage (NCBI taxonomy): Eukaryota > Metazoa > Arthropoda > Insecta > Phasmatodea > Timematidae > Timema > Timema cristinae. The sequence goes on along the minus strand of JBCFYV010002752.1, from coordinate 10,347 downwards.
TGGGACCTTGGTAAATGGGTTTTTTTTATGACTTTTAAAAAAAAGTTTTTGGGAGGGGGAAGGGGTGGGGGGGAACCCGGTTTTTCTAAAATTCTTAAAACCATTAATTTTTTATAAAAAATTTTTTAAATCGCCAACCTTTTTTATAATTTAAAAAAATAAAGTATTGGATGTTTCTCGTTTAAGGGGCCCTTTATTTTAAAAATTTCCCAGGAGGCACGCGAGGGGAAACGGGTAACATCACCCCCCACCTATGATAATTTTAAAATAAATATTTTAATTTTGATAAAGCCGTGCTATTTCACCTGATGAAAATCACTAGATACCAAAGAATCGAAATATTTTCGTAAAAAAATTTTAAAGGTTAAATTTTTTTATTAAATTTTTTAATTTTTTCCCCTTGGGTTTAACAAATTTGTATTTTTTGTAGTGACCCCTTTTGCAAGAGTTTTCCCCAAAACCCTTATCTAAAATATAGCGTTTTTTATCTCCTGGGGAAAGTGCAAGTTTATTCAAATAAATACATAAAATTGATGTTTTTTCACCCCTTTTTAGCATATAAAATAATGGCCAAAAGTGTTTAAATTTTCCCCCGCTTTAAACATTTTTTATAATGAAATGTTTAATTTTCCTTTTTAGAGTTGTTTTTTTATCACCTTTTCCTAAATTTTTTCTCTCAAGACTCTCCTTTTGAATGGGGAAAGTTTAGGGCGAAAAAAATCCCACAAACTCTCGAATAAAACTTCCATTAAACTCATCCTTCATTTTACCCCGAGCTTTTTAATTTGGGTTTCATTTGTCAAAAAATTTTGATTTGGATTGTCTGAAGTGGGCGAAAACGGGCTAAATTATCAAAACATTTCCACATACCATTTTCCCGTTTTTATTTTTAAAAAAAGGGGTCTGTGTCTGTGAAATTTTGAGCTTTTCAAATTTTTTCCCCTATTTCTTCTTAAATAAATTATAAAGAAAGTTAACTAATAACCTTGCTTATATCTAAGGAAAATTTCAAAGCCCTCCCAAACAGGGTTATTCAAAATAGCTTAAATTTTTCTCAATTTTGAACACAAACTAACTCTTCCTTTAAAAATTTTTATTAAAACAATAAATTTCTGGTTTAAGCTATCGCTTCTTTTTTCTTTTCCCTTAATTTTGTAATTGAACATTTACACGATTTTCTTTGATTTTCCATCGATTCCCAATACTTAATTTTTAAAAAAGAGTTTGAAAAAATCCTTTTCAAAACCCTTTTAATTTTGTTTTTTTGTCCGATTTTTTAAAAACAATAGGGGGCTTCAACCAAACGCCCCCTGATTGAAAACTAGGAAATTGGGGGATCTTTTGAAGCCCTTTATATCCAAGGAAAAATACAGCTTAAAAAATTTCGGTAGTGACCCCATTTAAAAATTTGGTTTTCTGTTTAGGTTTGGGGACTAAACTTATTTTGTTTTCTCGCCTGGGAAATTTTGCTTGGGGTTTTAATAAACTTAAAAAATGGGGGTAACTTTTCAGGAGTTTAAATTTTACTTTTTCTGGGGCAAGTGGATAGTCCAAAATGTGCTCGTCCCTGAATTTCTTTGGAACTCTAGATCCCCTTCCCAAAATTTAAAACCCCCCAGGCTTCATCAACAATGAAAACAAATTTTTACTCTTTTATTTCATTCTTGTTCAACTACCTAAAATTATTATTATTATTATTATTATTATTATTTTTATTAAAAAAATTTTAAATTTGCCCGATCTTTCTACCCTTTCGGTTTAACGCAACTACTTTCCTAAAATTACTTGAGGAAGGTAAAACCGGGCCCAAAAATTTCCCTAAAATTTTTTACAATCCAAGTATGTGATATTCTTCCCCTCCTTTTTAGGGTTTTAAAAAAACCCGTTTTAATTTTAATACTCAAAAAAAAAGACGAAAAATAAATTGAAAGACGTCTGCTAAAAGTAGAACATCACTTTTAAAAAATTTACATTTTTTGATAATCTTCCAAAAGTTTTCTTTTTAAAGTTTTCCCACACAGTTTTAGATGAGCGTAGTCACTTTCGAAATGTGTTCTTGGGGCAAATTTAATTTTAGGGAAAGCGGATTTTGGAAAATAATTGACTTTTTTTCGTTTACTGCTGCAATCCATTAGTCATAAGGGAAAAAACCTTTTCGTAAATAGTAATCTACTTTATCGAAAAGGGGTATTTTTTATGGAGTATTTTTAAATTTAGTTTCCCAAAAATGCAACAAAAATTTCAACCAATTTTTAAAGAGATGTGCTTAAAAACTGGAAAGAGCAATAAAATTTTAAAAAATCCCAAAACTGAATGGAAAATATTTCTCCCTGTTGTTTGGGATACATGATATTCCCTTTTGTCTGTAAAAATTCCCCAAATTTTTTTCATGATAATATGGGGGTCATAATTTTTTAAAATTTTGGGAAATGACGGGTTTCCCCTTTTGGGATATTAAACTGAATATTGCACATTCTTTTGGGGAAAGAAACCCCCCTAAGATCCCTTTAGATTCAGTGGTTTACGGACGTTGGGTTTTACCCATTTTTTTTCCCCGAGTTTCTCAAAACACTAGCTGGAAAAAAAAATTAATTTTCTTTTTCAGGGGGGATGCGCCCAGGGACAAAAATTTTATTCTCCCGATGATTTTGGGTTTTTTTTTTCAACCCAATTTATAAAATTGGTATCCACAAAAAATTTTTCCCCCACAAAAGACAACAGGAGGTTTTTTCACATTTTTTCCTTCGGAACGAAATATGACAATGCAAAATTCCCGATGGTTTTGTTCGCATTTTTTTAGTTTATGATATTTAGGGGGAGGTGCCACACCCTGATATTTTAAATATTTTAAAAAACTCAAACTGCATAGGTTCAATACGGGGTTTTTTGCATGCAAAAAAATTTTAATATTTTTATCCTCTTTTCCCCAGGCATCTGTATCTTTTAGCATCCCAAATCACACACCACTCACAAGTTCATCCCCGAGATTTTCCCTTTTGAAAATCTATAAAAACTATTTTTTCCAATTTTATGATTCAAAAATTGTTTTCTTTGGGCACGGCTTTTGCAATCTGCTCAAGTTTTAAAAAGACAATTTAAATTCCCCCCCTCCCCATTTGAAAGAAAAAAAAAAATCCCGTGATTGTCAGATAAACCTTTGTTATTCTTAAAGGGGAAAATTTCCCTTGTTTGCCGTACAAAATTAATAGATAAATTTTTTTTTTTTCAAAAATTATTTTTTTTTGGTTTTTTGGACAGGATAAAAACCAATACCATCCCTATTTAGTTTCCCTTCCCAAAGAATATACTTACTCACTTGATTTTGCTTTTTTGTCAGGGGTTAAAATGCTAAACACGGGCCAAAGAAAAAAATTTTACTTCAGAAATTTTTTATATTTAAATTTGAGGGATTCTTTTTATCAACACTCTTTTGGTAATGGAATTTTAGCTGGAAGCCCCAAAGGGAAAAATTTAGTATTTAAAAATTAAGGATTTCCCCACGGTCAAACAGACCAACCCCTTTCTTTGTGGTTGGGAAAAAAGAAGCTGCTTCAATTATGTAAGTGTATGCATCCCTCAATCCCGGGATTTTAATTCTTCAGGACTTAGGTGCCCCTACACATACTGCGAAGTAAGGGGGGATTGTTTTCATTTTCCCTCTTCACCAACACGAGGTATCTACACAGCAACATTTTATATTTTCCCTTTTTTGGGTTGAAACTTATTTTTTTAAATTTAAAATTTTATTGGGGGGTGTGGGGTTCCAGAAATTTTTTAAAATTCCCTTTTAAATTTTGGGAAATTTTTTTTTAAAAATTATTTTTTGTAGAGTTCCCTTTTTTGGGGGTAAATATTAAAAAACTTATTTTTTTTGTTTTAAAAAGTTTAAGGGGGAAATAAACCCTTTGTGGGGTAATAAAAAATTCTGATTTTAATTTTAAAATTTATATTTGATCCCTTTAAAATTTAAAATTTTTTTTGTCTGTATTCAGAGTTTTGGGGAATCAGGGCACTTTTAAACCATTTAAAAGAGGTCCTTTAAGCCCCGTAACTAAACGGAAGGGTTTTGGGAATTTAAATTTTTTAAAAAACATCCCGATTGGGAATTAAAAATTTAAAAACTTGATCCTAAATTTTTTTTTGTCTGTAATTAAAAGTGGGAATCAATGGATTGAAAATAATTCAAAAAGGTTTTATTAAAATTTTTTTTTTTTTTTAATATTTTAAAGATTTTGTTAATTTTTTTTGGCTCTTCCAGGGCTTTTCAAAAAAAAAATAATAATTTAAACCCTTTTAGAGGGTTTAAATATACTCTCAAACTTTCCAGCAAGCGGGAGGGCTCAGCCATGATTTATTGGGTTTTTCCCACACAATTATTTGACTTGTTTAAGGGGGATTTCCCTTTTTTTTTTTTCCTCTGTTTTTTACATTGAATAAATAAATTTTTAATATTTCTTTAACTTCAAAAGTTTTTTTCTTTTTGGGTTTTAATAATTTATTTAGTTTTCCCCCCCACCCTCTTTTATAGATTATTAGTAGTGGGGTCTTTCCTTTTGTTTTTAGGGGGAGAATTTAAAACCCCAAGTCAAAAATAATAAACAAAACCTTTTTAAATTAAATTTTTTTAAAATTCCCCTTTGTATGAAAAGCTTAATTGATTCATTTTTACCCCCAAAGGGCCCTATAGTTTAAAATCTTTAATATGCCCCTCCTTTATTTTTTCGAGGGGGTTTTCCCAAAACCCCTTTTTTTTTTGGTTTTTAGGGTCACCCCGTGTTCTAAAGTGTTTTGAAAAGCAAAAACTTTAATTTCGGGAATTCCCCGTGCATCCTTTTGGGAAAGGGTTTGTTTTAAGCCCCCGCCCGCCCTTTTTAAAACCCCCCCCCCAACGGGTTTTCAATCCTTTCCACTTTCCCCCCTTTTTCCTTTTTTTGTATTTTTTCTTTTTTTTTTTTAAAGAGAGGAAAATAAAATATTCAAATGGTTCCTTATATTCCACATGGAGCACCATATCGTTTCTTTGGGGCTTTCTCTTTCCCAGATATTGGGAAATAGAGGGAAATAAAATTTAAAAGTCTTTGGGAAAGGCCCCTTTTTCCCGGGAAGAAAAAAAACGGGGGAATCCTACCAAAATAAAGACACAAGTACAAATTTTGTTGGTTTTTATAGAATTTTTAACATTGCTTGGTGACTTCTATAATATATATACAATATATATAACGTACTTACTACATAGCTATTTAAGAAACTTTCACTAGAGGGGAAGATGTTACTGCTCACACTTCACACGAGGCAATGGCAGTCCTGACATTCCACAATCAAATACTATATAAGCACCAGGGTTTTCAATTTTTGTCCGCAGTTTAGAGATCTTTTGTATACGTTGCATCTATAGAAATGTTCATTTTGAGAAAGTCCACTATTGAAGGCTATTTCGCCATAAGAGCCCCTGTTATTTGCGGTAAATTTAAACTGGCCGTTACAAAGAAGAATCCGCTACTCAGAGGTGTCCCTTAAGGGAGAGTTCATTGTACTATATTTTCAGCTATTGGCTTTCAAACATAATATTAGCACTAGTTTATTAAATGCTAACATTCCTCCTTAAAAAACTGACGGTGTGGCTTCGACCGTATTCCCATGAGTGCCTTGTTCAGTGTCCTCGACATTCAGTGCCTTGTTCAGTGTGCCTCGACCATTCTAGTGCCTTGTTCAGTGTGCCTCGACCATTCTAGTGCCTTGTTCAGTGTGCCTCGACCATTCTAGTGCCTTGTTCAGTGTGCCTCGACCATTCTAGTGCCTTGTTAGTGTGCCTCGACCATTCTAGTGCCTTGTTATGTGCCTGACCATTCTAGTGCCTTGTTCAGTGTGCCTCGACCATTCTAGTGCCTTGTTCAGTGTGCCTCGACCATTCTAGTGCCTTGTTCAGTGTGCCTCGACCATTCTAGTGCCTTGTTCAGTGTGCCTCGACCATTCTAGTGCCTTGTTCAGTGTGCCTCGACCATTCTAGTGCCTTGTTTAGTGTGCCTCGACCATTCTAGTGCCTTGTTCAGTGTGGCTCGACCATTCTAGTGCCTTGTTCAGTGTGCCTCGACCATTCGAGTGCCTTGTTCAGTGTGTCGATAATTGAAAAAGGTTGAAAACCGTTGACCTAAGGCGTTACTTTCATGTAAGACTGGCCTGCTGATGACGATGAGATCGGGGTTTAAATCCAGGTTGGTCTACTGAAGCTGTTTTTATAATTTCAATTTTACATAAGTTGAATTATAAGCTTAAATTTCAGTTGATTCAATTACATGACTCAATTTATATAAGCCAATCCTTTATTAAATAACTGATCTGAATACGACACTGTATCAACCTTTGAAAATCATATTTTACTATTATTTTGTGCTAGTGTACGTTTACTATCAGCTGTTTTATCTAAAATTTACAAAATGTTCCCACATCAGCATCAGCATCAGCATCTCATCCGTTTTCACTGGCGCCATCAACTTATAAACGCAGTGCCTAAGACGTATTACATTTACCATACACGAATTTAAGTGGCTGAAAAAATAAAATTGTTAAAATATATGGTATATAATTGTATATATGAATGAGTTTATGTATCTGGGCAGGAGGTTCTGTAAGAATGGAAGATGGATGGAGAAATCCACAAATGGATGAATACATCTCTGAGAGTAGTTGGATGTATGTGAACTATCGAAAAGATTGAAATATATGGCTTTATATAAAATTGTGCTAACGCCAAATTATTATATGGATATGAGGCGAGGGGCTTTCAGGAGAAAAACCTAAGTTTATTTTTAGCTATATGCAAAGTATCTTGGCTACCCCGTAAGAAAACGGCGTGATTAGTTATGTATGTAGGCCTATAATTATTTAAATATATTGTATGACCACTATCAAAATATGTTCTATAACCGCTACTTGTATTCAAACAGAGAGGTTGATATTCATTCTCTGACCACTACTTGTATTCAAACAGAGAGGTTGATATATTCTGACCACTACTTGTATTCAAACAGAAAGGTTGATATATTCTCTGACCACTACTTGTATTCAAACAGAGAGGTTAATATATTCTCTGACCACTACTTAATTCAAACAGAGAGGTTGATATATTCCTGACCACTACTTGTATTCAAACAGAGAGGTTAATATATTCTCTGACCACTACTTGTATTCAAATAGAGAGGTTGATATATTCCTGACCACTACTTGTTTTCAAACAGAAAGGTTGATATTTCTTGCCCCACTACTTGTTTTTCAAACAGTGGGTTTGATATTTTCCCTGCCCACTACTTGTTTTCAAACAGAGGTTAAATATTTTCCCTGACCATACTTGTATACAAACACGGTTGATATATTTTTGGGACCACTACTTATTTTCAAACAGAGGGGGGTTTTTGATATATTCTGTAAACCACTACTTGTTTTTTAAAAAAAGAGATGTTGATATATTCTTGACCACTACTTGTATTCAAAAAGGGGTTTTGGATATATTCCTGACAATACTTTCTTTTCAAACAAAAGAGGTTGATATATTCCTGACCACTTTTGTTTTTCAAAAAAAGGTTGATATTTTCCTGACCACTACTTGTATTTAAACAGGGGGTTTGATATATTCCTGACCACTACTTGTATTCAAACAGAGAGGTTAAATTTATTCTTGCCACTACTTGTTTTTCAAACAGATAGGTTGATATTTTCCTGCCCATACTTGTATTAAAAAAAGATGGGTTGATTTTATTCCTGACCACTACTTGTATTCAAACAGAGAGGTTGTTATATTCCTGCCCAAATATTGTATTCAAACAGGGGTTTGATATATTCTCTGACGACTATTTGAAATTGAAACAGGGGGTTGATTTTTCCGCCACTCTTATTTTTCAAACAGAGAGGTTGATTTTTTTCCGACCACTACTTGTTTTTCAAACAGTTAGGTTGTATATTCCTGCCCACTACTTGTATTCAAAAAAAGGGTTGATATATTTTGACCCCCCCTACTTGTATAAAAACCCCAGGGGGTTGATTTATTCTTTTGACCACTACTTATATTCAAACATGAGGTTGATATATTCTGTGCCCCACTATTTGTATTCAAACAGAGATGTTGATATTTTCCCTTTTGACCCAACTTGTATTAAAAAAGGGGTTTTGATATTTTTTCCTGACCACTATTTTAATTCAAACAAAGGGGGTTGTTTATATTCCTGCCCCAACTACTTGTTTTTCAAACAGGGAGGTTTGTTTATATTCCTGACCACTTTTTTGAAATTCAAACAGAGAGGTTGATATTTTTGCCACTACTTGTTTCCCAAACAGAGTTGTTGAAAATATTCCGACCATACTTGATTAAAAACAGAGGGGTTGTTTTTATTCCTGACCCCCTACTTGTATTCAAACAGGGGGTTTTATTTTTTTCTGACCACTACTTGTTTTTCAAACAGAGATGTTGTTTATATTCCTGACCACTACTTGTTTTCAAAAAAGATTTTGATTTTTTCCCTGCCCAATTTACTTTATTCAAACGAGAGGTTGATATTTTCCCTTTGCCCCACTACTTGTATTCAAACAAAGAGGGATATATTCCTGCCCCACTACTTGTTTTAAAAACATAGGGTTTGGGGATGTATTCTTGCCCAACTATTTTGGTTTTAAAAAAATATTATATATTCCTGCCACTACTTGTATTAAAACTTTAGAGGTTGAGTATTCCTGACCACTATTTGTTTTTAAAACAGAGTTTTTGAAAAATTTTCCCTGCCACTACTTGTATTCAAACAGAGAGGTTGAATTTCCTGCCCACTACTTGTATTAAAACAGGGGGTTTTGGAAAAAATATTCCGACCACTATTTGTTTTTAAAAACGGGAAGGTTTTTATATTCTCTGACCATTATTTGTTTTTCAAACAGAGAGGTTGAAAATTTCCTGACCCCCTTCTTGTATTAAAAACAGAGGGGGTTGATAAAATTTCCTGACCACTATTTTGTATACAAAAAGGGTTGATATTTTTCTCTGCCCCATTACTTTATTCAAACAAAGAGGTTAAATTTTATTCTCTGACCCCCTATTTTATTAAAAAGGGAGGGTTGTTATTTTCCCTGCCACTACTTGTATTAAAAACAAGAGGTTGATATATTCTCTGACCCCCTCCCTTGTATTCAAAGAGAGGGGTTTTGATTTTTTCCCCTGACCCCCTATTTGTATTAAAAGGAGAGGGGTTTTTGATAATTCCTGACCACACTTGAAATTCAAAAAAAAGAGGTTGTTTAATATTCTCTGACCATTTACTTGTATTCAAACAAAAGAGGTTGATATATTCCTGACCAAACTTCTATTCAAACAGAGGGGTTTTGTTATTTTCCTGACCATTTCTTTTTATTCATACAGAGAGGTTGTTTATATTCCGGGACCACTATTTGTATTCAAACAGAGGGTTGTTATATTCCTAAACCACTACTTATATTAAAACAAAGGGTTGATATTTCCTGACCACTACTTGTATTCAAACAGAAGGTTGATATATTCCTGCCCAAACTATTTGTATTCAAAAAAGGAGGTTGATTTTTTTCTGACCAACTACTTGTATTAAACAGAGATGTTGATATATTCCTGACCACTACTTGTTTAAAACAAGAGGTTTTTGATATATTCCTGCCCATTTCTTGTTTTTCAAACAGAGAGGGTTGATTTTTTTTCTGACCACTACTTGTATTAAAAACAGGGGAGGGTTGATTTTTCCTGACCACTACTTGTATTAAAAACAAAGAGATTGATATATTCCTGCCCACTTTTTTTTAAAACAGAGGGGTTTTTAAATATATTCCGGGACCCTACTTGTATTCAAAAAAATGATGATATTTTCCCTGCCAAATACTTGTTTTCCCAAAATAGAGGTTAAAGGGTATTCTCTGACCACTACTTTTTTTTAAAAAAAATGATGATATATTCCTGACCACTACTTGTATTCAAACAAAAGGGGTTTGATGTATTCTTGACCACTACTTGTATTCAAAAAGAGATTTTGGGAAAATATTCCTGACCACTACTTGTATTCAAACAGGGGAGGGTTATTTATTCCTGACCACAAATTGTATTAAAACGAGAGGTTAAAATATATTCCTGCCCACTAAAATTTACAAATTGATAGGCCCTATAAGTCTGGCCCGGGGTATTCACTGGTAGATGTAACTTGTGTTCAGTAATCAAGTTCGTTAAAATTCCTATTAAAAATCTCTTAGGAAGAAAACAAAAACTCTTCACACCAATTCTTTTTCTACGGACGTGCTCAACCCGTAATGAAGAAAACTTTTTAGTTTCCAAGACGTTTCCCTTTTTAA
>JBCFYV010002751.1:0-42201 GCA_039000515.1 Timema cristinae | reverse complement strand
GGGGATTTCTTTGGAGGGGGTGAGGCTAGGGAAGGGGAGGGGGCGGGGGGAGGGGAAAGGGGTTGGGGCAGCGGGGGCAGTGAGATTCGGAGGGGGTGAAAAATCGGGGAGGGTAAGGCAATGGCGGATGGGGATGGTGGGGGGGGAGATTTTCTGGGAGGTTTGAAGGGGGAGAGAGTGAGGGCAGTGGAAATTGGAGTTTGTTTTTTCTTGGTGTGTATTTGGGGGTTTTAAATGTGATAGGGCAAAAAAGAGGTGCAAAAAGGGGAGAACGGAAAAGTTCTTATGGGTATAAAAATGGAATATTTGATTATAAAAATAAAAAAAATTAAATGGAAGGGAATAGTAATTAATGTGGGAATACACAAATTTTAAAATGAAAATTTAAAATTTTTGTTCAAAAGTCACACTATTGAAAATGGGAAAAAAATGTAGGAAATTCAGTAATTTTTTTAAACTTTTTCAATATTTAATTTTTTTGAAAAACTTTGGGGTAAAGTATTTTTCCCAAAATGAAAAAATTTATTGAAAAAAGGTTCAATGTAGAACATAGGGAGTAAGGGGTTAACTGTGCAACATGTGGAGAGGGGGGTTCAACTGTAGCTCATGGGGCAATTTGGTTCAACTGTAGCAACAAGGAAAAATGGTTATACTGTAGCAACTTTTTTAAATAATGGTTAAAATGTGCAACATATGGACAAAGGGGTTCAACTGTAGCAAAATATGAAGAAAAAGTTTATCCGTAACAATGGAGAAGGGGTTCAAATGAGGCTATGGCCCAAAGGGGTTAACTGTAGCGACTTTGGGGAAAAATGGTTATACTTAGAAACTGTGGAGCAAGTGGTTCAAATGTATCAACAAAGGAGCAAGTGGTTTAACTGTAAACTAGGGCCCAAAGTGGTTCAACTTTTGAAATAGGGATAAATGGTTAAACTGTAGAAAAAGGGGGACCAATGGTTCAACTGTAGCAAATATAAAATAAATGGTTCAACTGTAAAAACCTATGGACAAAATGGTTTAACGTAGACAATGGACCAAGGGTTCAACTGTGAAATTTTATGGGTAAATGGTTATACTTAAACATTGGGGGAAAAGGGTTATATGTAGCAAACAGGGGGCAAGTGGTTCAAATGTATAAACAAGGGGGAAAATTTTTTTTAACTGTGGCCCCATATGAAGCAAGTGTACAATTGCTAAACTATGGCCCAAGTGGTCAGATTTAAAAGTAAAGGGGGCTGACCCCTCAAACTTCAAATGAAAGTTCATTGCAATGGTAACTAATTTTTAAACATGGCAGTGAATAATTTAACTACAGCGAAAAAATATTACAGCAAATCTTTAAAGGCTCAAATAGTTTTAATTTTTTTAATATCTTTTAAAAAAAACACCAGTTAAAGATTTTAAAATTTTTAAATGTTAAAAAAGATAAAAACAATTGTTAAAGCATTTAATTCATATTTGATTACTTTTGACATTTTTTATAACTCTTTTAATTAATTTTTAGCATATTTTACTTCTACTCTCAAACAAATAAATTATTATATTTTTGACCGCATCTTACTACCCTTTTGGGTTATACCACTTACGCTAAGTGAAATGTTGGGGTTTGTTTGGGAGAAAAAATGAAGGACACGTTTTAACGTAATCCGAAAAGGTGGGGGGCCCTGGCTTCCCCCACATTACAAGTGTTTTGTCAGAGGTAAAGGAAAGGTTTGGTAAACAGAAAATTTTGCGGGACTGGGATTGAACCCCGGAGCCAGCATAGAATTTCGACACCTTACCCCTAGACCACCATCCCCTCCCTCAAAAAATAAAAACAAACCGTTTAGTTTTGAAGGGGAATCTGTTTGGGTTTTTTTTTAATCTATTACAGTTCACTTTAAAAATTAGTAGTGAATTTTATCACTTTTAAATGAAATATACTTTATTAAAAATTGAAAAAGAATTAATAATTTTGGGGCAACCATTTCTTTGTCTATAAAACTTCTAGGTTTACAGTTTAAGTTATAACCCCCCCTTAATATTTAGTTTTTAATTTTTTTTTTCTTTGGTTTCACATTGTCTAAGGTTTAAATCTCCAATTTTAATGTACGCCAGTGATGGATTTTAAAGAAATGAATCTGACATTTTGAAATTGGGGAGAAAAATACCCAAATGTAATTTATCACTATGGTTTTTTAATCTCTGATTATGTTAACTGCACGCTTCTTTTAAAACTTACATCATCTTTACCTTTTAAAATTAAACCATTAAAAACCATTGTGTAGAAATTTAAAAAAAAAAACTTGTGGTTTATTTTTTTTCTTAGTCACCGTGAGACTTGTTTACGAGTGTCTTATATTCTTTTCGGGCCGGACAAAATTTTGTTTTTATCCAGGTCTTGAAAATGTCTAGTGTTCAATACACGTGTTTTAAATAAAAGACCCAAAAAGTATCTTTTAAATAATCATGATAAAATTAAAAAAAAGGGTTTTTTAAAAACATAAAAAAATCTTTTTTATTCCTAAACATTTAATATTGGACTTTTTGATGAATTTTTGATTTTTCGAAATCAATTGCGGCTTTTTTTTTTGCTCTTCAGTTAAATGCGTCCCAAATTATTTTCTTTTGGACCCCAGCATGTAAACAAAAAAAATAAGGGTTTTAAAGCCATTATCTTTTTTTGAATTTTGTTTTACATTTTATTTTTTTGTATCTTCAATTTTTCCGGGTTTGAAATTTTTCCCACACAACATCTGGGAAATAGTGCGTTGTTTTCTGAATTTATCAAGAGCAATAGGCTTCAAACGTAAGCATTCCCTGCTTTCAGTTTTAAAAAAAAAATTAGAAATTTGTTTTTGCACTGCTTTATCATTAGTTTCACGTTTTCTTCACGAATTTGTAAAAAAGTTGCCGGGCCTTAAGATAGTGTCCAAAAATTTTCCCCCATGGTTTTCCGCGCGCTTCATTTGGGGGGAGAAGTTTTTTTGGGGCACCGTTTTTTCTGTAATAGCTTAGCAAAGTTTTTTTTTAAGTATTTAAAATTTTATTCAAGCTTTTTCACTTTTGGAAACTGAAAGTCTTTTCCTAAAAGTTTTATATACCGGTGACATCCTAAGTGATGGCATTAAATCTTTTTTTTTTTCAAGGGGGGACAAAAATTTTTAATTTGCGCTTTTAGGCCACAAACAGATTCCTATCGTATGTTTGGTCTTAAAAGAAATCGATCCCACATTATCATTTGCATGGCATAGATTTCTTTTCCGAAAGTCTTTACCCCATAGAAGTTTATTAACTTGAACTTTCTAAGGACATTTTATACTGACTCCAATCCCAGCTGAGTAAAAATAGGATGCAAGTTGGGATCCATCTTAAACACACACAAAAAATTGTTTATAAAAATTTTATTTGTTATTGGTTACTTTCTTGTTAAAGATAAAAATCTTAAAACAAAAAGGGAGCACCAAAATAATAAAAAAAGGGGCTTGTTTTTTTTTAACTTTCAGTTTACAATTACCTACATTTGTTTTCTTTTTTCCAGCAAATTTTTTTTTAATTTGTTAGTTATTTATTGGGTTGATCGTTAAGTACATCCTATAAATTTTCTTGGAGATATGCGTGGCCCTAATTCACAAGACCTAAAATTTAGGAGCTAGAATTTGGTCTTATAAAATTTGGTCCGTGAAGTTAGTCTTATCAGGTTTAGGGATAGTGCCTTTTTCCACTGCCTTTTTGAACAGTAAAAATAATTTAAAGTAAACTATAAAAAAATTAATTTTAGGCTAGTGTTTTAGGGCTTGTAAAGATAGAAGCATAAAAAATTTGGGGCAGTGAAGTTAGGTCTTACAATTAGATTTTGGGGGGTTTTGGGCCCTTTTTCGTTTAGGTCTTGTGCCTTGGGTTTTTTAAATTAATGTATAAATGATAACTTACTTTTTTAATTTTCGGCCTCATGACCTCATTTAAAAAAATATTAAAATAATTCATCACCTCTTTATCTTAGAACCCAAAGACCCTTTTTGGGGGATAGACCCGGCTTTGGGGTGCATGTCAGGGGCCTGCATAGGTTCCTACAAGGGGGGTAGAAATCCATTTGGGTTTTCCCCAAACTCGATTTTAAATTTAATATTTTCTTTAATTATATTTTAAAAAGATTTTAATTTTTTTTTTAATTCCCCTACCCCCCCTTTAATTGCCTGAGGGGTTTGGAGGATGGTGGGTATAAGCCTGGGGGTTTGAGGGGAAGAGTGCGTAAATACTGTAAATAACGTTTGGGGGTGGGGGGTTTGGGAACCCTCCCCATTATAGACGTGTGGGGTAAGGGTTCCCCGGGGAAAGGGGGTGAGGGGTCAAGTGTTGGGTATGGATAGCCAAGTTGGTGTGGAGGGGTAATCGGGGAAAATTGTTAGGGGCTGATCATTTCCCCGGAAATAGATTTGGGGGGACCTAAACACCTTTTAAGTGTTAGCTTTGTAGGTGGAGGATAAAGGAGGGTTTAAGGTAAGGAAAAGGGGCGGGAGGAGGTAAGGGAAAGGGGGAAAGGGGGAATTTACGTATAGGTTTTGGGTGTAGGTTTTGGGAATAAGGGGGCAGGATGAGGAGTTTTTTGATTGGGTTCGGTTTCTAGGGGCACAGGGTGCCGGGGTTTACCGCATGGGTTGAGTTGTTGGGAGTACCGAGATGTCGTGTTGTGGGGGGTTTTTAGATGTTAGGGTAAGTTACCTTATGGGGTTTTGGGGGCATCGGGGCGTTGTGTTGGGGGGGTGTCAGATATTGGGGTAATTTACCCTTATGGGTCAGTGTGTTGGGGATTTTTGTAAGGAGGGTTTGTATTAGGTCAAGGCATCAACATTCGCCTGAGAGAGAATTTAAATTTATTGCTGGGGATAGGGGAAACGTCTTTTGAGGTTGCGTTTTTGGGGTTTGGGGGTCTGGCCCACCTTTTTCTTTTAGGGGGGCCCCTTGGGTGGGGGGTTTTAAAAGCTGGGTTTTTGGGGAAAAGTGGTAAATTTCTGTAGAAACCTACACAGTTTGGGGATGGGGGGTAGGAAGCCGTCACCATTATGATGGAGTGCTAAGGTTTCCGGAAGGGGGTGAGGGGGCAAATAGTTGGGGTTTTGGGGTAGCCAAGTTGGTTGGAGGGGTTAATCGGAATATTTGGGGCATGATTTATTCTCTGGAGATAGTTGGAGGGACCTAAAAACCTTTGAGTGTTGCTATTGTAGGGGGAATAAAGGGGGTTTAAGGAATAAGGTAAAGGGGCGGGAGGAGGTAAAAGGGAAAGGGGAAGGAGGGGGAATTCTCCCTTTGGGTTGGGTGTAGGTTGTAGTAAAAGGGGCGGATGAGAGTTATTGTATGGGGTTAAAGGTTGTGGGCAACAGGTGCCCGGGATTTACCCCAGGGGCGATTTTTTGGATACCGAGATGTCTTTTTTCGTGGGGGTCTAGAAAGTTGAGGGTAAGTTTCCATTATGGGGTTGGAGGCATCGGGACTTGTGTTGGAGGGGGTGTCAAGTATTTAGGGTAATTTTCCATTTTGGGGTCAGTGTGTTGGGATGTGGGTTGGGAGGTGTTTTTATTAGGTCAAGTGCATCAACTTCCCTGGAAGGGAATGTAAATTTTTTGCTGGGCATAGGGAATTGTCATTATGGGTTGTTTTTGGGCTCGGGGATTGGGTCCCCCTTTTGCTTATGGGTGGGCCTCTTGGGTGGTGGGGAAGAGCCTGGGGGTTTAAGGGGGAAGATGGAAATACTGTAGAAAACCTCACAGTTTGGGGATGGGGGGTAGGAAAGCCGTCACCCTTATTTAAGTGATGCTAAAGGGTTTCCCGGGGGAAGGGGGTGGGGTCAAATGGGGTATAGGATAGCCAAATTGGTGTGGGGGGATGTAATCGGAATTTGTTAGGGGCGATATTTCCTGGGGATAAATTTGGGGGGACCTAAACAACCCCTTTTAAGTGTTAGCTATTTAGGGGGGAGGGTAAAGGGGGTTGAAGGAAATAAGGAAAAGGGGGGGAGGAGGTAAGTGAAAGGGGAAGGGGGGAATTCATCGCTATAGGGTTGGGTGTAGGTTGTGAGATAAAGGGGGCAGGATGAGAGTTATTGATATGGGTTCAGGTTCTAGGGGAAAGGGTGCCCGGGGTTTACCCCTTGGGGGTTTGAGTTTTTGGATTCCCCGATTCGTGTTCGTGGGGGGGCCAGAGTTGAGGGTAAGTTCCAAATTTTGGGTTGGGGGCTCGGGATTTGTGGTTTTGGGGGGGGGTTTCAGAGTATGAGGGGAATTTTCCATTATGGGGCAGTGTGTTGGGGTTGGTGTTTTGAGGGGGGGTGTTTGATTAGGTCAGTGCCAAAAAATTCCCGGGAAGGGAAGTAATTTTTTGCGGGCATAGGGAAATTTCATTATGGGGTTTGGGTTTTGGCTCGGGGGATCTGGCTCCCCCTTTGCTTTTAGGGTGGCCTCTTGGGTGTCCACTAACGTTGTAAAAAGGGAAATTTTTTAGGGATTTTGAAAGTTGGGGGCTTCTTGGATTTATCCCCCAAGGGGGATTATTATTAATCAAAAAGGGGTGGCGTTGATGTCCACCTTTTTAAAAAAAAACCTCCACCAGAAGTATCTAAATCTCCATTTAATATGGGGGGGGATTAGGAGGAAGTGGCCAGCATTCCCTGGAGAAAGTTTAAAAATAATTTCCAGTAAAGTGGGTGATTTCCCCCCGGGACTTGAACTCAAACACTCCATCCCCGGGTAAGCTAGGATACTGTATCTTCCTCCTCCTCCTCCCATCCCCCAAAAAGGTTTCAGTCTGATTTTTTTTCAAATGTAGATAAGCTGTGGGTGAGCCCTGGTATAGGCTGTTTGGAAAAACGCAAAATGATAAAGGGAAAAGGTGGAAATAAAAGGGAGTGAATACACACCCCAAAGAAAAGTGTGGATAAAAATTTTTTTTTAAAAAGTGCGCCCCCCGAGCAACATTTTCCTCACTCTTTCTTTACCAACCATTTATACCGAGGCCATTTTGACAGGAGTTTCGAAAATATACCGTCCAACCTGCCATCAATGGCCCGTGTAGCATGGCTTCAAAATAAAATTCATTTTTGGAATTGGGAAATTTTTTTTAAAACCCGTTTTCTGGCATTTTGGCCTATTTTAAATGGGGTGTTTTTCCCCTTTATTTTTTTCCCGCTCCACCTCCATAAATTTCATGATATTTACTAAAAATCATATCTTCTTCCTTCCTCTCTTAATGTAAAAGTTCAATTTTTTGGGTTTTAGTATGGTGCAGTCCTTTTTTTATTTTTTATAAAAATATATATATATATATATTATTTATATATATATTTAATAATATAATATATAAAATTATGGTTTATTCCCCAAAATTTTCTTTGGGGAATTTTGGCCCTTATAAATGATTCATTTCGTAAACAAATCCCGCGGTGCAAAAAAAAAACATTCAGTTTCAACCGTCGGGTAAAGTGAATTTTCTCGAAAAAAACTAAGTGTAGCTCCTTCATAAAATAATTTTAAAAAAATACATGTAGAACAAAATTTTTAAATTTTTGACCCGCAATATTGTTTTTTTTGTAATTTGTTTAAAAAATTATTTAAAATATATTATTGAAAACTTATTAGTTTGGTTTTTATTCTTAATGCAAAGCTGTTACTCTAAAATATAATAACAAAAAAATAAATTTTATGGCGTAAGCTTTCACCGAGTATACTGACTAAACATGCCGCTGGTCGAAGAGGGCCAAATTTCGGATAATTCATGTGGTCCGCACAACGATCCCCCACCATTAACTCGTTGTCTAAACCGGGGGCCCTACTTTTTATTGAAGTAGCGCTTCATTTTTCCTCCCCCGACTGGTTGACCCGTTTCAGACCCCCCTTTCTCAAAGTGGGAAGGCCGAGGGGTGAATCCGGGCCTCTGATTTAGTTAGTTACTCTAATTTTAAATAATTTTTTTATATATAGAGAATTTAAGTTTTAAAGATCTATTTTTTATTATGACTTTCTCCTAATACTTTTCGATGATTTTTTTAAAGTTACTCTATTTTATATATATATATTTATATATTTTTAAAAGGCGAAAACCATCTATTCCTTTCATCATCATATGAACAGTTCCCGCCCCCGGGTGGGTTGTTAGGAACATAAAATAGCTCCAACGTTTTTTACATTTTTTTTTGGTCTTTTTTTTTCCCTTTTACTCCCATCCTCACGCAAAATGGACGAGTTTTCCTGAATGAAATCCCTTTAAAATTGGGGTTTTTTAAATGACAGGGGGGGTCGGGGTTTAATCCTGGTCAAGCGTATGAGGGTTTTTCCTAAATGGTTTCCACTTTCCTTCCCCCCAAAAAGAGTACTTTACTCTACATTAATTTTTAAATTCTTACAAAAAATGCATAATATGATTAGCTACTTTTAGATAACCCCTAGGTGTAAACATGGCAAATAAAATAATAAAAAATCTCACCCCTTTTGGGGTCTTGTAGGGGAATGTTTCTGTGATGGTTACTTTACTAACCATTGTAAGCGTTTATTTATGTTTTTTTTTTAAAATTTTACATTTTTATGTAAAACACAAATTTTTTTTATTAGCAACAGGCCACCAACCATATTATTTTCAAAGATTCTTTTCCTTACACAACCCTTTCAAAACCTTTTAGTAACTACCCAGTATTCTTTAAAATTGGATTATGATTTCAAACTTTTCTTTTTTACAAAATAAAATTTTTTTGTGAAATGTTTTGTTGAAAGAAAAGTGAGGGAAGGGGATAAAGCTACCCGCATAAACTACAAAATCCATATTACAGTTGTCTTTATTTAATTTTTGCTCTTTTTCCCCTTTTTTGATTTTAAAAGTAAGATTATACAAATAAAGCAAAAATTTTTTGCATGCTTTCTCAACCCCATTTCTCGGATTTTTTCCAAAAAATTCCCAGGAAAAAAATGTTTTTGTCGGGAAAACATTGTCCCCTTCACATTGTTTTATTGGACGGGAATTGCTTTTCTGGTCGGGTTTTAAGTCTGACCTAAGAGAAGACACCATTCATGAATTTTTACAGGGGTGGTAGGGTGGAGGAAACTATGACCAAATTTTATTTGTCTGGAAACATGTGCTTTTCATGTAAGTTTGGATTCTTTTAAGTGGAATGTGTTCAAGTTTACGTTAACACAAAAGCTCTTCCAAATTGTGATGTTAAAAAACGAGTTTTGTGATAACGAATTGCACCCATAAAATTTGAGGTTCGTTTCTGCCTTTTTAAAACTGAACAGATAGTAAGATTTAAAAAAAAGGTCCTTTCCTTCCCCTAACTTCATTGAAATTTTAGTTTGTAAAATTGTTCAGGGCTCCCCTTTACAGTTTCCAAATTTTACAATACACTTAACTGTCCAATTTTGCACATGATCAATAATGATGACCTTCCAGGGGATCAGAGGTTCAAGAATGGGAGTGGTACTTTAAAAAATTTAAAAATGTGTTTTTTTACTGACTTTGAAAATATCATTTCACCTTTCTTCAAATTGATTGTGGGGGTTTTATGATAATTTAAGGAAATTACTGTATTTCTCAATTTTTTTCATTTTACGCATGCCCCCTTTTTTAAAAAAGGGTTTAAACTAAAATTTTCAATCATTTAAAATGAAAAATACTAGAGTAATAACCTTCAAATGCAAGACGCCTGGCACAGTTTGTAGTATCACTTTTGGTTTATTTTATCTGTTAAAGCCCGGTTTAAAACGAAATTTTATTTTTTTATTTGCCATAGAAGGTGTAAAAATTTCTTCCCCTTTCTAAGAACAGATAGATTTTTTTTTTAGTGTCACTTCAGAACAAGTGAATGATTTGGTTGCAACCCATTCTAAGAAGTTGTATTAACCAAAAATTTTCAAATACAATTTGCACAAGTCTTTAAAGTAAATTTTCCTGTGTGATCAGATGTACAATAATATTTTCACAGTTAAAACCCTTCTTACCTCATACATTTGTAATTTACACTACTCTTCAAGCACTAATCCTAAAAATAAAATAAGGAAATTATTGTTGGCATATTGGATGCTTCTTTTTAGTTTTTATAACAACTTGACAAATACATGTAAATTCACTTCATAGCACCTGTAACTTGCCCTTAATTGGATACAAATTAAGATTTAAATGTGTTCTATTTTTATTATTTTACGCAAGAGCTTCATTTTGATACCCTACATGACCATTTTTCGATGTAAAAATAAACTGACAATGGCTTGTATTGAATCGCCACCCATCTAAAAAGCTCGAAGAGAATGAAAAGTGGCAAACCTTTCAGATTCGGATTCACACACATTTTTCATAGGTAATCAGTTCAAACAATAATTTATATACACCGATTTCGTTTGTTTAGCTCTGTGGAGGCACCGAACTATTGATATCCTGAATCTTGGCCAAACATGTACACATGGTGTTTTCTCTAATGGCCTTAACACCATCCTTTCCACACATATATACAGGAACATTTGATCAAAAATTTTATCTTCTTTAATAACCTACACTATTGCATAACTAACTGTGGATATGTCGGACTGGTACAAGCTGCATGAAAATCAATTGAGTAAATATGATATGGCATCATGTGGACCACTGGAAAAAACATTATATTAAAACCAAACAATGATATCAATCTGACTTTCAAAACATTAGTTCAAATAAAGCTATATATATTCCAAGATCGGTTCTTATACCTTTCCGGACTATCCACATAAATTCACTTATGGGGTTGACAATGAAGAAGGTATATTATAGGGGTAATGTACTTGCAATTTTCATGGACAAAGGAAAACATTTATCGAAATACACCTCACTACATCCGGTAAAATCGAACAGTGAATCTCTCCTGCTATCGCAACCAGACTGTGAAATGATCGGGACTATTGGGCCCACGTTGGGCGCCAATTAAATGATCTGGCTCGTCGCGTTGAGCGCATTGAAAGTTTACTACAAAACCCCGATTAATACTGGTAAATGCCCCATGGTCGAGCACTAATTAAATCGGTCGTTTTTTGATGGGTTGTGAGTTAATTGGTATTTCTAGCCCGTGATCGATGCCGACAATTTAAAGAGTTATAATTAATACAACACTGATTTATTTTGGACATGTTTTTTTAATGCCTGAACTCTGTTTATTTTAATGAGAAAATAGATCAATGTCTATGAAAATATATCACACTCCTATTTATGAGCGCGACAGGGTGGTTAGCTGGATGCCCAAATGCCCAAAACAATGAGAAGTTTCTGTCCAGTTCTGGACACCAACTGCCCTTACATTCACCATCCTCGTAATATATCCTTTTGCTCATGGAACTCGAGAAGGTTTAAGTTAGAAAAAAAAATACAGACAAAACATCTCTGTTTTGCTGGGAGGTCAAGAGCCGGACAATGACTCAAGTTACATTTAAAAATATCATCGAAACCTCGAGAAAAGAAGTTATTATTTTTAAAATTGTCAACCTGACTTGGCTGTGCACGTCGAGACGTCACTTGAAACATGCTTTTTTTGCCTTCTTAGAAGAAGGAAGAGCTTTAAGCGCCATTTAAATCTACTATATAAATTTAATAAAATTAAATAATATGTTTATAAAATTAGGAAGATATTTTTTTGTCAATGCTTTCACATACTTTTCAGGGGCAATCATTAACAATTACAACAACTGAAACCTTTTGTTTACAATGTCCACGGATGCTGTTTTAAAGGACCCAAACCCAGGACTAACAATCAAAGCCTAATGGGCCAAGAAGGTAATGAAAAAGAATGATGCATGAATGGTGTAATAAAATTGGACAAATAATATATAAATAAAACAACTTTCTTTGTTTTTTATGAACTTAAACTAACACAATCATGTATATAATGGAGAATAAACTTTTTTGAAATTTTGAAGAAATTACAAATTGAAAAATAAAATAACAGTAAAATATGGAATGTACATTTCATAATTTGTAATGCTTGAAATTGGAACCGAACACTGACCCATCCCTTATCTCCGCAACTTTCCCTTGTTCACTCTTAATTACCCTACCCAATCACACAACATCAAACTAAGATATGGTACCTGAAAACTTATCAAACGGCCAGCTCAATCAAAACAGCCAACTCACACAAAAGGAGTATCCTAAAAAAACCCTAGACTGTGACTCCAAAGAAAATATCACCATCAATTAAATGAAACATTGCATTTCTGATACAATAATATTCATCAAAGAAACCTCCCAAGACATAGAACTAATGGTACAGTTTTTTGATATTAACTATACTAATACAGAATATCAGTAGAAATCTGTGCCCAACCCATAATTAGATTTTGGACTAATACTTTTGCAACTTAGCATAAAACATAAACAGATAAGGTTTACAAACAAGGCAGTGGCCGCGTAATACAAGGAGCCCTATAAAATACCCTGGGACATGAATAACCTGGGGTGTTGGAGTTGGCCTGAATCCCATAGATCCCAGGTCAGATGCATACGAGAGAGAGAAACTGTAAGCATCAAAAACCAACAAGCTTGAACAATAACTGAGCCAGTTGGGCTCCCAGCTTGGAGGACTGAGAGTGTGAGGGTTGTTGACCACAAGCTAGGTCATCGGCAGCACCTGTAGCCACAGTTTAAGGAGATTGCTGCACAAAAAGGTTTTACCTGAGATTAGCTGACGCAAATTCCCTTGATACAAAAACGGGAACCGGTGGCAGGGCGGGGAGATACAAGAAAAGTTGAATTAAAAAAATGCTTACAAAATATTTTACTTTATCACATAAAAATAGTGAACTTAACAATAATTGTTCACAGAAACCACACAAAAGCTTATTAGTAATTGAAGAGTGTGTACTGCATTTTTCCATGCTGCTCCTAACTTGATAATTTTTTGGATGAACTATAGCTTGCTTAGCAATTTTGGTTTTTCAATATATTGTCATAAAACTTATCACCCTCCCCCGGTATACGAATATCATTCGACTTCGAGAATATTTAATATATTTATTAAAATCTTACTTTTTAATTGAAAAATTGTATTTGGTTTTATGAAGGTCTAGTGTGGTATATGGTCAATCACACTTTCTAAAGTGAGAGTTTCTAATTTTGGGAGCCAGGCTGCTTCATCCCTATCAGCAGCTGTGCAAAATCGTTGTATGTATACTAAATAGGATATGGTAGTAATCACAAAAATCATACTACTATTGCGCTACCTTATATTTTCGCTGTTTCTCACCTTAATCCGACAAGCCAAAGTTCAAGATGGCCGATACCGACTAACATTTACCTAGTTTAGCTCCAAACTAAATCATGTTTTCTGATGCCTGTTTTGATAGTGAAAGATGTAACAACAAGCTCAGTTAATGAAGATCAAGATCTATGCATCCACCAACCAGAATCATGGATTTTTCAACTTCTTCTATTGATGTAATTGGTTTAATAATTTGCGGCTGTCATACCATACTAATTGCATCCAATAGAAGTGGTTATTGTGACATCTAAACTTATTGACACTACATAATTTCATTCAAGTGCAAAAATAGAATAAACTGTTCCTTTATTTTCATATTTTAAACATTTTTTAGCGTTGTAGGTGTAAGACAAAGCTAAATATCTTATAAATATTTTCCATCAGCAGTAACTGATTGGGTTTGTTTTTTCTTTCTTTGTTTAGATAGAAAAGATAGATTTTATGCCAGCAGCGTATGCCACGTTCCCCTAAAATCCCTCTACAGAAAAATCTCGCCAACGTTGGAGATCATGAAGTTTTTTCCTTCACAAACAAAAATAAGGAAACATAGACTCAACCAAGCAAACCATATGTGAGTGAAACAAGTAAAAAAATACTGTAGAAGTCGTAAGATAGGACCTCACACTACCTCAATAATAAAACTGCGGGGAGAAATATGTATGTAATGAAGCATAAACAAAGCTTTAATAACTTTTAATTAACAAAATAAGCTACCTGATTTGGATGCATCAAAGTTCTCAATAATAAATTAAACCACACAAAAACAAGCTCCCCAGAAGTCCCGCACATCCACAATAAACTAACCGTTTAACCCAAACTTAGAAAAATAAATTGGAACCAAGCAAAAATTAAATCCACAAATTCAAATAGATGGCAATAGAAGTAGGATAATTTATTTACAAAAATAGCACAGAGGGAACTAAGGTCAATTAATTAGTTTAATAACACATTTCTAATAAGATAGGTGTAAGGAAAACCAGTTTCTATAATTGAAACCGCGGAAATGACAAACACATGTGGGGATCATAGTGCTATATGTTCCATAATGACCCCTGCAAAGTGGTGGTACCTGGGTCAGCCGTTAATATCGAATTTTAATATTTTTTAAAGGTTAATAAACTCCTCTAAGCTACCACCAACCATGTTTAAGGGGCAATTATCTATATTTAATTTATTTTTTTACTTAATTCACAAATAATTAATTAACTATTATTTGTGATACAATTAAATTTATCATATCGGTTACTGCCACTTTTGTCATAACTTAATAACGTGATTCATGTTTTTAATGTTTGGAGGCTCTCTAATGTTTTAAAATGCTAAACTAATGGGTTATATCTGTTTTTTAAAGTCGGATGTTGTCACCCTGCCCTTATCTCTTCTCTTCTTTATTCCCTAGAATAAACGTTATGTGTTGTGGAATTCTTCTGTCAAGCTCGGCCGTAAACCTCTAAGTCTACATACGGACAAGGGGACAGAGTTCACAGCACGTCTAGACATGAAAATTTCGTCAAGCAAAGAAGTGTGCATTAACTACACCACACATAATCCGACGTGAATGGTGTAAACAAACTTACATGGTAACAACAACACTCACCAACTCCGGACAGACAACTGGACAGCGATGTAACGACTTACAGGTAACAAACTCGCCACTGGACATAAAGCAATGAGTCCAACACGCGGCACTAGCTTGACCCGGCGACCAACGCTCTCGCCAATACTCACGGACTGAAGGCGTGTCCGCGCTAGCCTGCAACGAGGCTCGACCACGGTTCGCCATCTGAGTAAGATGGATAAGAAAGATTCCGTTTCCCGCCTTCCGCCGAGCTTTCAGAAGGTGCTAGGTTGTTCGATATATTCTCGACCTCTCTCCCCTCTTGTTTGTAATGTTCTCCAACCTTACCTTTTTCCTTCGATCCGCCCCCTTCCTGAGAATTTTATTTCGTATAAAAACTTAGCGTAACCGGATCTCAGTCACTTACTACCCCACCAGGCTCGAAGATAAAAGAGTGAGGGCAGCGAACTGGTTTCGGGGATATTACTTTTCCTACAAAAATAACTATTTTAGCGTCATGGGGGGAAAACTCTATCTAAATTTAAACTATTTGGACTTGTTATTAACTAATGTTTTATTTGAATATTGACTATCTACGACGCTTATCGCTGCTGGGAGTTTAAAACCGTCGCTTCGCCACCGCTTATAATCCAGGTCTGGGCCCCTATTCAAATGTACTTCAAAACATTTGCCACATTAAACTTTTAGCCTGAGTATTGTCCGTCCTGGTTCGAAACCCGCTTATGTGGTTTTTCAGAGTATAGCTGTTTCTGGACTCATCTTGTTCGCCAAGTTAAACGCCTAGGTTGTTAAGTTATTATAACCTTGTGGCCTTGTTTGATTGCTAGACGTCACTTTGCTACGGGCGTCTGTAAGAAAAATATATATTTATACTAGGGTGGATAACTTAACGCTAGAAGTAACCATTTAAATAGGAACTACTCAATTAAAACGAAGTGAACCAAAACCAGTCACTGAGATCCCGACCGTTACCTTTGATGGATTTAATGGTAACGTGAATTTGGTTTTGAGGAGGTAACGTTAAGTTTACCTTGACGTAATTGATTACCGCGATGGACGAAAAAAGCGCCTTCACGCGTTTGAATGTTTGCTCACATGTTATTGTTTTTTTTTGACAAATATAAAATGTTAGAGTTCATTTCATTCAGGTAAACTCTTACCTAAATTACTGCCTCTCTCACCCTTATAATAAATTAAGGGGGGGATGCAAAATGGTAGCAGAGCGTGGTTAATTGGTTAACGAGGTTATAGTGGTTCCTGGTTACATGGTTACGATGATACGTGGTTACGTGGTTACATGTTTACGGTTGTTAACGTGGTTAACGTGGTTAACAAAGGTTAGCGTGGTTAGCGTGGTTATCAGTGGTTACATGATTAGCATTGGTTACCTGGTTTGTAATTATTTAGGCTTTATAATATCGACGTTTTATGTCTATATTGTGCTCTGGTCCTTAGTTCAATGCCACGAACGACCTATGGCTCCTATAAAGGTATGGGCTTGAAAGATGCCGAGAATTAAAAACAATAAAGGAAATATGCCTAAGGGGATTATATTTATGTAATACATTGTCTAATAACTATTTGTATCTTTTTCATAACTGTTCATTGCCATGCTTCCTCCGCTGAATAACCCACCCAGCGACAAGCCATTCAACCAAAACTGACGAGATCAGATGTCAACCGACAGAACCGTGAACAACTCATCGCCGAGCTCCAAAAAAAATTGGCCCCACCCCTACTCCACCCAACAAGCAACTGTGGGTGAGTTAAAGGTCTATTTTATAATGCGAACATGTGAGTGAAGTTGGGAATCTCCGCATGATTTGGCATGGACACAGTTTGCCGAGTTGGTGATCAACCGATGACGCCCTACCGCCTCCCCCCGCCTCCAAAACGCCAGCGGTATCTGTTTAAATGTCACGTAAGGTAACTATTGGAATATTAGGTCGCATTCCTGTGTGTAGTGGTCAGTAACTGACACGGAGTTATTAACTTCTTGTTGAAAATAGCCGGGCATCCCGCTTAACCTTGTAAGAGCCCGAGTTTTTTGACATTGGTTTGTACCAAAACGTCGGGATTCTTAACCGAATTATTTTACGGCCGGGGGTATTCAGGCCGGTTTATCATTTAGGCCAGTAACATGACTCAATTCTAATACGTTGTTTACCTTAGTAAGTTTAGACGAGAAGTTATGCAGAGGTTGTGCAATAGATTTCAGTTTCCGAGTGAAACTTTTAGGACTTTGTTCTATCATCACGGAGGCAGCTCGCGTACTCAGCTCAATCCGATCTTAAGGAGCCAGAACTTGTAAAATTATTTTGGAGAATGTTCGCCCGCTACGCGAGCGCCATTTTGTTTTTCTCAAAGTAAACCAACTTGTATACTTGATCTCTATGCCTTGGCTTTCGCACTTGAAGCTGACTCTTCTCTTCAAGAGGAATATCTCAATGCGCAAGCGCCTGAGGTTGTAAGCCTGCGCGCAGTCCGGTGTCAAATCCCGGAGCTAGTTCTCCTGTGCCGCTTTATCGCGCTCGTTTCCGCTCGGGAACCGTTCTAGGTACTTGGGGTGTATAACCCTGTGGGTGCTAACCAAGGGGGCCGCGGGCCTCGTGACATTTCTAGAGTTAGATGTTTCCGCTGTCAATAGAATGGGCACGCTTTCAAGAGGAGTGCATGGCAGGTAAACTGATTAAGGCGCGTTTTTCGCGACCGGTACGGGCCGCGTCTGTAAGTTTATGCCCGGATTTTGAACCCATGGTAATATTGGATTGGTCAATTGGGGATGTTTTAGGGTTATTTGATACTGGGCGACAACTCTTCATAAGTGAGTAAACTTCTATGGTATTATTGGGACAACGTTAATATTATAGTGTGAAGATTATTGGCCCCAAATCGTAAAACACTGTTGCGAAAAGGGCAATGTTTAATGTAGACCAGAAGTACGTCTCTCCATTAAAATTGACAGTTTTCTTGGAAACTTTTCCTTTTACGTATGTAGACCCTCCCGTTTGACATGATTTTGGGGAACGATTTTTGTTTGGGGACCAACGCTATTTGGATAGGGGAAAAGTTTGCCCCCCTTTGTTTTGCCCGGGTTTTTTCTCTTTGGCCCCCGGAAAAAACCCGCCCCATGCTTTTTTCCCTTTTATGGGGAAAAAGAGGCCTTTAAAAAGGGGTAAAGTTAAACCGTTTTCTGATGAAACCCAAGATAGGTGGAATGCACATTCTCCCTACGACATTGTTGCTCTTGCAACCCCCGTCTCGAGCCATACCATGCCCCCTCCCCAAAAGGGAATTTTTAGGATCTTTTTTTAAACTTGGAAAAAAAATCTTTCCCCCGCAAAAATCCCTTACCGCCCCGCTTTCAAATTCCCCCGGGGCCCAAGGGATCGCCTCTTGTTGACTACAGAAACTTAATAAAAATTTTTCAAACCCTACCTACCCTACCTGGTCGCTTTCCAAACACCTTGGTAAAAGCCAGTATACAGCCCAAATGATTTTTAAGACTTCCCCCCAAATTTCCGCTCTCAAGCCATCCAAAAATTAACCCCTTTTAACTCGGGGGCGTTTAGTTTTTTAACCGCGTCCCGAATTAGTTGGGGGGGACAAGCGCATAATTTTTTTAATCATTCTTTCCGACTTAAAATTTAAATTTGTTTTCAATTATCTCTGAATTTCATTTATAGTAATTCACTTCAACCTTTGCTCACTAAAACTTGAAAAAACTCGCCTCTGCTGGACTCACGTTAATCTAAAAAGGTTTTCATGGGCAAGGATTGTCCCTATCGGGGAAAAGTTTTTTTTCCCGGGGGAAATTTGCTCTACCCTGACAGTCAGGCCTATTCCCTTCCCTACCCCGAAGTTTTTTAAAGGGGAACTTCTGGGTTTTTTTGGGGATGTGCGCTTTTTACGCCAGTTTAACCCTCTTCTCGATTAGCTTACCCCCCAAAAAAACCCCTTTAAAAAAAAGGAGCTGTTTTGCGTGGGGCGGGAAAAAGATGCCCTTTTCGCCCTCAAACGCAACCCTGTTCCCCTTTCCCCGGTATTGCCATCCCGACTTTCCCCCCCCTCCCTTTTATTACCAGGAAAGCTCCCCAAATTTTCCCCCCCGGGGGCGGTCTTTCGAGCGAACCCCTGAAAATTAGGGGGGGGTACGTTTTGCCAGCAAAAACCCTTTAAAACTGCGAAAAAGTACAGTATACGAAAGGAATTTTTGGTTTGCTGAAAATTTCCAAAGAAACCCAAGCTTAGAAAGTATTTACCGTATACAAAAACATGGCCGCCTGGCATGGGAAAACCCCCCCAAACTTTTAAATACCCTGGTCTGGGCTTTCTATTTTACCCCCCTACCCATCATTCGCGGGGAAAGAGAAGTTTGTAAACTTTCTTGTCGCGGGTGGGAGGGGGATCTTGACCCGTAAGAGAAACGGATGGGAACGCAGGCGTGATTCACACCCACCAAATCTTTTTTCAATTTGCTCATCACAGGATGAATTTGAAACCCGCTCGTAATTTAAAAGAACTGGGGAATTTTTTGGGAACATCGCCTGGCAAGGGGGCTCTTATGTAAATTAGGGGAACCCCTAATATTTCCCGAGAAGCAAGGGCCCATCTACTAAATAGCCCAGTTTTGTTTTTTGGGGGGCATTGGGGGTCAAAAAGGGAAGAAAGTTTCCAAAAGATTTTATTGGGCCCCAAATGCCCAAGGGGCGAGGAATGGGGGGGGCCAAAATGTACCTCCAAAGGGCCAAACCCTCACAAATCAAATTGGGTTTTTCATTCTGCTGATTGCCACACACCCCCTGGGAGAAAGTTTTTTTGCATTTTGGGCCCTTTGCTTCCTCCAGGGGAACACCATTTTGGTATTGCTGGATGCATTTTCTAATTTGTGGTTAATCCCTTTTTGAACATGAAAGGGATCACACTTGAAGCCCTATCAGGCGGGGGGGGGCTCTAGAACCCCTAAGGTTGTGGTTAGTACAATGGCCCCCTTTTTTTTTTCGAACTTTCAAAGACATGCTTCTCTTGGGGGGCAAACACGGACCACCACCCATAATAAAACCCCCCCCCAACCACGTTGACGTTTTTAAATAAAGGGGGGTTTAAATTTTTTTCCCCCACCAGGGCCCCTCATTACAAACCCCGACTTTCTGAACTCCCCGTTTTTAACTCTGCTACCCGACAGTCCGCACCACGCCTCGGGCTTCTTTAAAAGGGGTTTAAACCCCCCCCAACTACGTGGGGGTTTTACCCCTTTTATCGACGCCATGACCCCCCCCTTTGAAGAAAGACTCGCCTAAAAAAAATTTTAAATTCTAAAGGAAAGTTTTTCTATTTACAATCGGAGGGTTTTCCCCGCCCCGAAGGGGGGGGAAAGTATTTTGTAAAATCTTCCCCTTGATTTCGGAAAAATGGAAAAGACGTCGCTAACGGCCCATTCAATGATGGGCCAGGGCACATCGAAAATTTTCCTAACCCCTTTCACTCAGTCCACCTAGGGGGACTGGACCCTTCTGTAACCCGCCGCGCCCACTTACCACCTCAAGGGGTGACGTAGGATCCACCCCGCCAAAGGGGGACGTGTTTTTGGGTTTTAAAAATTTTTAATTTATGTTAAGGAGAAAATTTTAGAATTATCGGGTTAAAATGAATAATTTAAAATTTTTGGGGAATTGGGATTAGTTTTATTGTTTTTTAAAAACATAAAATTAAAACTTAGGGTAGGCCCTACCCCAAACTTCTATATATCTAAGGGTTATACTTTGTTGAGTGCCCGGGAATTTGGAAAAATCCCATACGCGGTGTGCGCCGTACAATAAAAAGGGAAGATGATGCATTTTTTGCCCTTGAGAACACTCTTGGTTCCTGTTGTGTCCTACGGGGAGCCCCCTAAGGGGAATCCAAAGTCCCGGGATGAACTGATTAGATACTCGCCTCCCCCAGCTGTCAGACATTGTAAAACTTACACATATTATTTTTTGAAAATGTATTTATTGGGTTCTCAAGAGTTTTCACCCTTCCCCCCCCTTCCCCTTTTTGGTTGGGGCGAGATATCAACCGTCGCTACAAAACGGAGGCTGCCCGTTATTTACGATCTCATTTAAGGGTGTCCAAAAAAAAGGGAAGCAGACGCAGCCCCGGTTGTGTACTCCCTAAGCTACCCGGATCTGTCAAGCCCACAACGGGGGCTTTACATTTGACCATGAGCCGCTATCCAAGGAACGGGCAGATTCTTGGGGGTCTTCTCCCCATTGTCCCACTAACGCGGGGAAGGAACGCCCGCCGTTACCCACTGCTGGGGATCCTTAAAACCCCGAAAGGGGGGGGAGTAACAACTTACTTTGTCAACACCACCAACCGACAACAACTGGGACAGCGATTAACGACTTACAGGTACAACACTCGCCAACTGGGAAGCCAACTGATCAACCCGGCACTACTTTACACGCACCACCTCCCCAATACATCGACGACTGAAGGGGGTCCCCTGCCGGGAAAGGCTCCCCCAAAGTTTCATCCCCAAGAAATGATAAAAAGGGTTTCCCCCTTCCCTACGACCGGGAAAGGGGCTAGGTGTTCATTGATCTCAACCCCCCTCCCCCCCTTTTTTGAATGTTTTTCCCACCTCCCTTTCCTCGACCGCCCCCTTCTCTGGGAAATTTTATTTGTAAAAAAACTTTCGGCCGGGGTCCGTCACTTACTAAACCCCACCCCGAGATAGAGGTGAGGGCAGCGACGGTTCGGGGGATTTATTTTTTTTTTCCCACCAAATTACTATTTTTTCGCGTCTGGGGGGGAACCCTTTCAATTCTAAATTTTTACTTTGTTTTTAACTAAAGTTTATTTGAATATTTACTAGCACGCGCTAGTGCTGGTTTAAACCGCGTTTTTGCCACCCTTTAACCCCGGTTCGCCTATTTAAATTCTTCATACAATTTGCCAAATTTAGCTTTTAGCCTAGATTGTCATCCGGTTTTAAAAAACCGGCCCTTTTGTTTGTTTTATAAAGCTGTTTTTGGACCACTTTGTCGCCAATTAAACGGGCCCAGGGTTTTTTAAGTTATATTTACCTTGGGGCCTTTTTTTTATTGCATACTCCCGTTGGGTACGGGGGGGCCCGGAAAAATATATATTTATACTAGGTGAATAACTTAAACGCTATGAGTACCCAGTTTTAGAACTAATCAATTTTCACGACTAACCAAAGACCCATGTCACTGATGATCCGGAACCGTTACCTGTGATGATTTAATGTAAACGTATTTGTTTTGAGGAGTACGTATTCTGTTACCTTTGATGTAATTTTGAATTTCCGCATGACGAAAAGCGCGCTTCACGCGTGTTGATGTTTTGCTCACTTTAATTGTTTTTTTGACTAAATAAAAATTGGTTATGCTTCAGTCAGGTAACTCCTTACCTAATTTACTGCCTCTCTCACCTTATAGATATGAAGGGGGGGATGCAAAGGACAGCCATCGTGGAACGATTCAATACAACTCTGAAAGGACGCATGTGGCGCTACTTTTACGCAAAAATAAATACGTATAGGTATGTGGACGTCCTCCAAGATCTACGATGGCCTTACAACACACAAAACATTCCGAAGTATCAAGATGGCCCCGCTGACGTTTCAAAACTAATAATGCTTCAATCAGAGATATCTTAACGGCAAAAGGCGGCAAATCTCGAAGCGAAATAAAAGTCGTGAAACGGTGCGTATTAGCAAAACCAAAATGCTGTTTGAAAAGGCTACGAAAGCAAATGAGCGAAGAGATTTTCAAGCCAGCAATGTCGTATTGGCGACAACCTGTCGTCTACAATCACCGATCTTGGATGGCGAGGAGGTTGCGGGGACGTTTTTTACGAACCTGAAATTACAATGCGTACGTCTTCCAAACTTTTTAAAGTTGAATAAAATACTAACGTGGCAAGGGAAAGGCGCCCGAAAGAAAGTGGTACGTGCCTGTTGAAAGGTTACCCCCCAAAATTAATTCCTGGATTCCGGCCAGTTACGTCACGCCCTACCATGAGGACCAGTTTTACCTCAACTTTTGCCGACGACAGCTCTACGGATAACTTTTCCCCGAAAAAAAACCCCAGAATATCACCACGCAACTTCCTTACCGTCTTACACTCGATGTGGCGTTGGAAGTCGCTCTAGCTGAATTTCATATCCGTGTTCTTCACCACCGAGACCCCAGCCAAAATATTGTATGGTACAACTGGGTGGACGCTAACGCGTGGAACAAATATTCAAGGATCAATCCCCTCTTGGAAACTAACACCACTATCCATGAATGATCAAAGCTATAAACGAAGTATATGCTTTAAAGAGACCGAGTTGTTAATCAAAGTACACAAACCCCAAACAAAAAAGTAGAAGTATCTCTTTCTTCACCAAATATACAGCTGCTGACACTAATCAACTAACTAAGTCTACAGCTCGCTTCGATCCTCAGACTAATCGATCAAAAGTCCCCAAAGTCCTACCGTACGTCGCCAACATTCTACTAAGGCTTGCCCTCGCAATGTACATCTAACACCGGATATCGGCGAGCCTAACCCTGTGGGGTGACAATTGTGAACGCTGTTACGTATCGACGTATCAAAAATGTAAACTAATCTCTACGAGGCATACAAAAGACATTTAGGCTATGAACCATTGCACAACTGCCAGTGCTTAGAATGGAATATTGAAAGCTTGTGAATCAATTATAAGAACCGACACGGGTGAACCTGTAACCATTATTCGAGATGGATAAGTGTGCGTGGAAACTTCATTTTCGACGCTTGCTCAACATGACTGTACTACACCAAAGAATACTACGTCAACATGCTGGAACCAGGAGTAACTTCGATCTACCCGGGCTCACCACCCTATCAAAGAGGGCACGTGAGAGGAAAGTTTTTTTTTCAGCGGCCATTTCAAAAGCGTTGTACCGTTTGCTGAGAAGCCGGGTGCCACAGCCATCGGAAAACAGGCGCTTCATACGGGTAATCCGACGTGCTCTCCGACGTTGCCAATCAACGCCGTCCCCTTTCAAGAGGCCCCTACGGCAACGGTTTTGGCTGAGCTGGAACAAAACTGAAATAGCAAGGCTGAACACAAGATACCAACACGCTGATGACCTGCTCAGCTATAAAAGAGCGTCCCGTAAGCATCAACGACGTCAGTCTTACTGTCATCGCCCGACGAAAAAGTCAGTAAAGAAGCTAAAGAAATTTTCAGCTGAAATGTCGTTCTACAACTTCTAAACCCCCAATCCTGCGAGTGTGCCAGCAGTGAACCTCGAATTCTCTTTTCCGTGCCACCACCCCTCAAACCAGTCTTGAAAGTGGGCCATGGCTCCAGTACAAACCCGTCTATCCCTCACCGATGATTCCACACCATAGAATGTATAACCCGTTACTGGACCAGGCGATTTCACTTATCGATCTTTCTCAGACTAGCTCTATACAGGGGCGGCCATCATGAAACCCTACTGGGTGTGTGCTTTCACAGAGGTGGAATCAGAAAAAAAATAACACCCACAACAACTGGTTCATTCGCTATTCACTCACCGGAGGATGTGTTTTTAACAAAAAAACTAGTCTCACCACCCACAAACACTAAGCCTAAATAGCGTAACAATTGAGATGCCAGCTCAATTTACAACAATGAAGCAAAAGAAACGCATTTGACTTGTGAGTCTGTGTTCGCAGACAGCCCCGGAACCTTTGGGGAGCTAATCGCCCGCAGCAAGGGAATTTGAGGCCGTCGCAGTCCTCACCACAAAACGTAAGACAGGTGGAATTTTAGGGTAATCTACACGGTGACGTGTTTAACCAAGAGAAAATACCTTTTGAACGGCACCTAACCTCAAAGTACAAGTTGGTCCTGTTCCCGTGGTGGGTTTAGTCTTATTGCGGTCCCAAACTAACTACCCCATTTAATGGTTTGTACTGATCGCTCTTTTAAAGGTAACCATGACACTTTTTTTTGAACTTATTGGAGAAGTTTAAATACATATATTCCATCCTTAACTATATTTAGCCAAGACAAAAGAGACAAACGTAAACTATTAATTAATAAAAAACTAAGGGGTGGAGGATTACAACCAACCACTTGGTTCCCACAGTGACCCCTAAAACAAAAATCGGTTACACATAGAACTTTAGAATTGATTCAATACAAAATTTAAACACAATTTAACAAGAATTAAATTTAAAACAAGGATAACAAAATTTACGTTTAGGCTACATTAACCGGTTTGTTAAAAGGATTTATAAACGATTCCTCCGTAAAATCCCAGAGTAAATAAAAATAATAATAATTAAAATAAAATAATCTTCATACATCAAACTTAATTCCGCTGTTTTGATTATATTTTTAAAAAGGGGTGTTATATAGGATGTCCCCTGATACAAAAACTAAATAACATACAAAAACAGGCCTCATGTTGACAAATTGGCTTTTACTTCCAATATAAAAAGGCTACAAAATTATATAAACCTAAAAAGTTCATAATTAGCAAAAATACTACACGAGAACTTACCTCAACATATCAACACCAAAATAAAATAAAAAAGGAAAAAAGACTACAATGTTATATTTAAATTACATTACCAGTTAACTTATAAAAAAAGAAAAGGAATAAAAAATTTGTATGTCTTCACGTCAAATCGAAATCCAAAGAAGAGTGCCGAAGTTAACAATGCGTCACATGCCAGAAAGGAAATGGATATTTTTGATAGACCAATCAAGACAAGATTGAAAAGATAAAAAAGACCAATCGTATAATAGTTGAAGCTGACATTTTAAAATACAAGGATAAAAATAATATTAAGTAAAATTAAATACATAAAAAAGGTACAAAGAGACTAATTATTTAGTAAAGAATGAATTAATCATTGATACCATATATATTAAAAGGATCAAGTTCCACTAATTTCCCCCCAGGAAAACGCCAAGGTGCTCTGTAAATTATAACTTTAATGTCCAACAGATTTCACCACTTGTCGCTATTATAAACATCAAGTTGATAGAAAATTTGGTCAGTTAAATAAATGACATACAGTTCACATCGATGAAGCTGGCCTTCTAGTTTGGGGGTTTTGAAGTGTCAAAGAAGCACCTTTCTATACTGGTTGGTACAACCAAGTATTAAACGTCAGTTCAACCGCAAAGTATCCACCAACCGTGTGGAAGAAAAACACTACTATGCCTACGGGCGTGAAGGGAAATCACTGGAAATGTATTCTCCAGACAGTTACCCAAACGAAGCATCGTGGATTTTGTATCAAACGCAGCGTACAAACGAGATGCCCCAAGAACCCCGTTTCGCCGTTCAACTTCAAACCCTACGGCATAACATTTCTCGCTGTAGTGGACGGTGAACAAGTACCGTCGAAACCACTAAAGATCAATTTTTCAAAACGGACACTATGGGGGGGGGGGGGGGGGGGGGGGGTCCCCCCCAAAATGTCCGACCACACACTGTTTATCTGGAACGGGTATTCAAATTTCATTCAAATGAACGAAGGTAATAACATCACTTGAGAAGCCCTTCCACCAAGGATAATCATATCATGGCATACATCTCACACCTAACTGTCAGCCCACAATGACAATCGCATTGGAATTTAACCCAAGCACGGTTTTTCTTCAGACATCTATGTCAGCTTTTCACCAGGGCTCTCACCGAAACCGTCAACTGAAATCGTGTACGGAGTTTTGCCACCATCATCACCATTGACAAGGACACAAAACGTCCGTACCTAACTAGGGAAGTTAATAGTAAACGGCTTAACCCGCCCTTACCCCTCATTTATCCTATGATGTCATTTGTTGGATTTCCAGAGCTTCCATCGACGACACAAAGAGTTTATCTCAAAGTAAACTGAGTTTTTTTATCTGTATCAGCACATTACTCAACATTGGCTTTAAAACCCCCATACGCTATCGAGGACTTTCCACCGATCCAGATAGAAAGCCGACTAAATACTCCAACAATCTGCACGGTATCACCTGGGTTAGCGGAGATGTAGATTACGACCTGCCTCGAATTCCCTCATCTCCCTGCCATAACAACCGTGGCAGAAAACTCTACGTCAGGTCAAGAAAGAAAAAGTTTCTAGTCAAATACACATCTACACCCATCGTAGATCTGTACAACAGGAGTTGTTCGTCACTGAAAAACACTTAAATTGGGCGCAACATGTCATGGAACATTAGATTTCTGTATCCAATTTCTGTTCGCCACTAACGTCCTGGTACTTTCGAGATTGATGAATTGAAGAATGACAAGCACACCATAAACGTGCGCTGAAAACAAGCCCGTGGTTCCGTGGTTTCCTTCTGTACGTCGGTGGTTTTCCTGCTGTCTTCAACTACCCGCAAGTATAGCGCTAACTGCCGCACTATGTCCATACAACACCGATCCGCACACCAAGCATGGACGCATTGGGTCGCCATCTTTATCGACAAGAACGTGTGGGAGAATACTTTGACAGTAATGGTTTTCCACCCCTTATAAAGTTTCCCACTCTTGCATTTAATACGCAAAAACAACTTTCGAACGTCCCATAGCACGCTAACAACTTCAAAGCATCATCGCCATCAGACGTTTCGGCCATTACTGTATCTTGTAACCATCTCTATCGCGCCCAGTAACAATTCCGCTGAAAAACTTTTCTATAAGCCTATTCTTGCCCACCAATCATATAGCCAACGACACTAAGGTGTGAGATAAATTACAATAGATTTTTTTCAAGACTGTAGGGCATGCCACCCTTCAAGAGGCCCTATAAAAGGGGCGTCCTCGGGACGTGCCTCCCATAACCTATTCCGCTAAACACATGGACAGGACAAGAACTTTTGCGGGCAGCAAAGCAAGCCGGTGAAGCCACTTCCCATCACTCAGTATTTTTCAACCACATTTGTTCCCTCTGGATGAGTAGACACCAAGCGAGTCATCGTCGGCATGAGCGTCAAGAACAACTTTACGCCCTATTCCCAGCTAAGAAAAAATGCGGAGGGGAACTGCGCGGATGTTTAAACCGTACAGAGTGGCAAGAAAACTGGGCAGCAACAAGTCTTTCATATCAAAGTTTTTCATCAACACGCAACCTCCTCAAAAGATAGTCTGAACTATCATGAAATTTCTCTGAGACGCAGTGCGGTGACCGTATATGTCGTCATCTGCGAGAAACAAACGCCGACTCAAACGGGTCCCGCATAATCTACACCTAGCTGGGCGCGTCCTTTGGTTAGAGTGTGGGAAACCTCATCGACTCGCCGTCGACCGAAGGGACATGTGTCTACACCCTGTCGAGCCCGTTATTGCAATCGATTGATCGACAATCGCTCCGTCGATTGAATGTTAAGCGACCCGCTAACAGAATCGGTGGATGTCATCCGACCTAGAACACCTACGGATGGAAGAAACCCCGTTCCATTCACAGAAGACACGCCCATAGCCGAGGTTCAATAAACTACAACGCCCTAAATCAATGAAATAAAAAACTCCAACACCTCTAATCCTAACCAAAATTAATTAATTAGCAAAAATCCACTAACAAATCATTAATAATTAATCATCAAGAACAAACCAATATGTCCGGTTGGTAGGCGCGGGGGGCTGTAGAGACGGGAAGAGAGAGGCAATAGGAGGGGTAGGAGTGAGGGAAAATGAAGGTGTGGGGGGAATGAACGGTAAATCTAATGATGTGGAAAGTATGTTAATGAGCATTCACACATACAACATAACTCTCGCTCATGGAAAAAATAGCCGAGGGCTGTACACCAATTTCTCCCCCCGCACTACTTACATATATTAGAAAGCACATAAAACTTAGATATTAGTTACTATATGTTGATTAGAATCCTATTTTAACGCATGTATATATTAAGGTTTATTTAATATATTTTTTTCCTATTTTGTTACTTATATTATTTATTATTAACGATTTTGGGGAAAGGATCACCGATAAAAAATAATAACTAATTTTTTTTCATAGCTTACTTTTTAAAAAATAATCCGAAATGTGATTTTGCTTAGTAAGCAAACTTTTTAGATTTTGTATTAAAAACAAATATTATGTGCATTTGATATCAAACCAAATAAAACCATTAAAGTCATTTTTATACGTAACAATCTGATACTGATCTTGAAAAATGAACTCTACGAGATCAAGTGGTTTTTAAATATAAATAGCACTTAAAACATGCCATTCAATAAGGCGATTCTCAATTATCTGTTGAAAATAAAAAAATAAAAAATAACAAGGCCGCGATTCCAGTATGGGAGTATTACCGAACACGATAAATCTCATCACCGATACTTTTGAGATCGAGTCACTGGGAGTAAAGGTGAACAAATGGTAATCGGTAAAAAAAAAATCACAGGCAGTGATTTTATCACCCACTCTTACACTAAAGTAGTACTTCTCACCGACAAAGCTCACAAAATTGTATTTGCCAATAATCGGAACTATTGATATAATAAATAATATATTCCAACTGAAAGATTTATATTTTTAGATAGTACTACAATTTTCATAAATAACTTATCTAGGATCTAAATAGTTGCGGGGATAAGGAATACTTTCCGCCTATGTAAGAAAACTTAAAGGTAAATATTCATAGAAATGGAATTTGCTTATAATATTTAAACAACACCTTACTACACATGATATGATTAAAACCCTAGAGCCAGATTTTGAGGAAAAAATATTTTCCTCTTTTTCGCACCCTTTTAATTAAACTACTCATAAATTTTAGGGTTAAACAGACACACAGACAGACGGCATTGCAAAAACCACATTTCAGGATTTCGAGGGGTCATGTGAAACATTGACATCCATCAAAATCTTCGGGTTGGATTTTTCTTTTACGATCTCAATACTTGAACCATTTATTTGTTTCGAACGTTAAAAAAATACATGTATGGAGTTTTAGCTTTTCAAAATTTTAGCTTTTATAAAAATATGTTACAAATAGATTTTTTATTATAAATAAGTAACTTAATTTTAAATCTCAAAACGTTTTCAGAAGAATGTGATAAAAATGAGAATAACGCATCAACCGGAATTCTTAAATTCAGTTGCCGAAAAATGAAGAGTAAGCTATATTTATTATAAATGATCAATGCTGAGAAATTAAAATTTTAAATCAAAAATCGTTAGAGCCGATTATTTTGAGAAAATCTAGATTTTCCCTCGTTTCACACGTCAGTAAACTACCCTTAATTTTTTAGGTTAGATACCCAATTTCCAAAAATCCATTGGGCAACCCTATGAAACCCTAAGATACCTAAGTTTTAGGCCCAATCAGTAAAATAGTATAGTCCTTGTACGCTGAAACAGACAGACGGAAAATCCAAAACCACCTTTTCCGGATCAGGGATTAAGAATTCTCCATCCAAAAAAACAATATCGAGCTCAATTTAGTTGACGATCCCAAAATTTCTCTACCAGTAAGATAGCGATAAATAAAAAAAACTAAATTATAAAAAAAAAAGCCTAATAAATGTCCCATTAATTTGAAGTCGTTTGATTATTTGCTAACACAAGAGTATTATTACACTAACAAAAATACTTATTTTTTGCGTAGAGGGATGGATGGGGAAGTGGTGACTATCGATAGGGGGTACTCCGACAAATGGAAAACCTTAATCACGAGTACGGGAAGAAAATGTTGGGAACCGCTGATGTAGTCCTATATCCAGTAAATCATAATGCACAACAACACCATCTCTTCACTGAATACAATATTGTATTTAGGTTTTCCCAAGGTCTGATACTTGCCAAGTATTGATGAACCCAGAATCAAAATAAGAAATATTGCGATTAGATGCAAAGTAAATGAGGCAAGAGAAATTTGAAATAAACCTTCAAATTACATCACTAGAAGAGCTAAAGTAAAATGCAGATCTTCCTGAAGAAAGAGTCCGAGGTTGAATAATCCGAAGAAACTTGTAATCACTTTGATTTAAACTATTGGCTTCAATTCGCCCTAAGGCTTCACAAAAGGATCAGGCAACTTTTTACTGCGTGAAATTGTGGCTGTGCAACCTTTAGAGTCATGATGTGTAACTGAACAAGGGTAAATATAAAATGGACTGAATACATAGAAAGAGAGGAAAAGAATAAAATATAGTGTCATTTTCTAAATTCCCTTGAGAAAATCATGACGCAGAGAGCTGGTTGTATTTATGGACAACTGCCCAGACAAACTAAGAACTGCTATGAGGCTCCTTGTTTAGAATAATTTCCGCCAACAACAAAAATCACATTCGAAAACCATAGTGCGTAATTACACATTTTTCTAACACCACAGTCTCACGTGCATTGATTGTTTGAATACACAGACTAGTTCGAAACAAGTACGAAATAAGCGCGTGCTCAATCCTCACAACTAGTAAGGTACCAGTAACCAACATGGCAGAACCAATCATACTATTATCTTGTTCACAACGACGCTAGGATGATGACGTGCTAGCTATGCAGCTAGCACCCTGGCTTCAAGTACAAACTATGGTCGTGTGATACGTATTAAGGAGGTGTTCGACCTGAAAGTGGAGCATGGGCATCTTTTAAAATAGTTGATAAGTTGTGGCTTTAGAAAACTTAATTTTTCATTGACATGTAGAATTATATACGTACACAATTGAATTTTTCTCATCCAAATGGAAATTATTAATTTAAATAATAACAAACGAGGGGCTTTATATCCCGACCATGGGCTCATTAAGAAGTAAGTTTTTTTCCATAATATTCTGAAAAAGTGAAAAGATATGTTCTTTAGGTCAAGTTAATAGTATCCACTTCTATTTGTACTGGATAAAAATGTTAAATTTAACAATGATATGTTCCCCCTCAGCTATAATACAGCTGAGAAATGGTAAAAATATTTGCCCCAACATATTTTAATTCAAAATTTGAAAATTTTGAAATTGTTTTATAATAATTTAAAAAAATTAATTGAATCTGGATGTAGGAATATAAATAATAACAACTGTAACATTTTATATTAAATGTTTGGACTTTTTTAAGAAATAACTATTCACAAGTAAGAAAGTAAGCTTTTAAATATAGTTTAAACTTTTTTTTTATAGATTTTTGATTTTCTAATATAGAGAGAAACTAGTCCTATTGTAATCTTGAAACATTTTAACCTCGAGGCTATGAAGAAACTTTACGTTTATTTTATCCTAATTAAAAAAATTAGAATTTTACAATCTGTCTGTTTCTGATTATAGCTACCAAAATTGTTTGAATGATTTTGTTCCAACAATTAGAATGCTATACTTTTGGGAGTTAGTAAAGATTTTTTGACACATAAATCTTTATAAGTAAACGGTTATTTAATTTAAGTTAGTGAAAATTTTTGGAAAATTCCCTAATTTTTCGAGAAGGCTTTACCAATTTTTATTTAAATTAAATAATCTAGCTAGTGTTTTAAATCCGACAGAATAAACACTGTACACCTTGAGTAAAAAGTTAATTTGTGCAGTTTAATGAATAATCATTTCCCTTGTAAAGTCAAAAATTTTCGAAAATGGCTTTAAAAGGTTTGAGTTTAAATATCTAAATCTGGGAGTATTCAAAATGACAAAATAGAAATTTCCGCTTGTTTTTTAAGAAAAAATTCACTAAAGGGTAGTTTACCAAAGACTCGGTTTTTAAAAAATTTGAAATAAATTGAAAATAGCTTTAAAAAAAAACGATTTGGCAAAAATAGGTAATCAGCAAAGTTTATTTTACAATAAAAATAATTGCCATAAATAATTGGTTTTTCTAAACAATTCAATTAATAAAAGGGCTGATTACTGATATTTGAAACAATTGTAATTACAAAAAACATTGAATCAAATAGTTTTAT
The DNA here is from genome assembly GCA_039000515.1 of Timema cristinae. Lineage (NCBI taxonomy): Eukaryota > Metazoa > Arthropoda > Insecta > Phasmatodea > Timematidae > Timema > Timema cristinae. The sequence goes on along the minus strand of JBCFYV010002751.1, from coordinate 9,522 downwards.
TGGCCCTGTTCAGCTTTATACGCACTATATATTACTCTGATCGGTAGGGAAGAGGAAGGAAGCGTTATAGAGTACATCTACCTGCACATTCCCGTGGAAGGAAGTGGATAAACCATCAAAGGAAAAATGGTCCTCATTAGACACGACCGAATTTCGAACGAACATCGACTCCCCATTTCCTAAATCCTACAAGGTGGAAATTTTTCACTAGATTATATAGAAAAAAGTAAATACAATATATTTGTATGAACCTTTATAAAAAACCAACAATATTAATAAAATAACCCCTCTCAGTTACATAATGTAAAAACCCTTGCAAATTTAATTTTTTAAGGTCTTAATACCAATACCCACCTGGAGTTATTCTAATGAACCCACCTGTCCATCATCTGGAGCCTTGGATTTCCAAATTCACTTTTCCTCCCATATACTTTTAATACTCTCCGTTTATCTATTGAAAGAACATCTTGATATGATTATTTATTTTTTACATCACCTAACAAATACCTCATTGTACTCATGAGCCTACCGATGACAGGGAGGGTCGTGTTTTAATCCCGGTCGTGGTACTGAGGATGTTTTTCCCTAAATAGTTTCCCTCTCCACATAACAATTCCCTTAATTCATCCTTCCTCATCCTTAACCAATTAAGCATTATTATTAATTATTGATTATTATAATTATTTATTATTAGCGCCGCGCTTTACAACCGTCATACAACTGTTGGAATAGAAGATAATAAAATTAATTTCAAATGAATCTTAAAAATATTACATCTCTGCTTACTGGTTGGAAAAACGCCATCTTCCGTAGGAGCCCGCTGCTACTAAACTGTAAAGAATTACAACAATGGAGCGGTAGCTAGAGATGGTAAATCAAGGTAAACAGTTTAGCAAAATGCAATGGTAAATTATTGTGGGTTTGCTAGCAACATTTTTAGTTTCCGCTTGCCCAAGTGGGTGGATTTGATTTAGTCTCGTACTAATTAATTTTTCATTGACCTTTATTGGACCATTTTTTTGTAAATTTTAAATAATTATAATAAATTAATAATACTTAATGTTTCGTTCATATTGCACCCGTTCATGAACGACAACAACCTATAAGTGAGATAATGTCAAGTCAACTATCATTAAATTTTATCTTATATTTTTTTTTTAATCTATGTAGTCCATAGAATAACACTATATAGTTAATTTTGATCTGTTAAATTTATACAAATACACTTGGTGTGAAAATGGTCCTTCCTATGTAAAAACTGTTCAAAAATCTTTTACCAAGCTTACCTAACAACCGGCGCGTCATATGCGTTTTTACAACACAGGAGTGGACTTAAAAAGTGATGTGATGGGCAAGATTTTAGTCGGAGTGAACCACTTAACAGCGACAGTTTCTTCACTATAGTTGGGTAGGTGAGTCATTCGAGTGTGAATAAAAAAAAGTGGGCACAAAATCGAATATTTCACGCTGGATAAACTATTACGACACAAGCTAAATAACTGGTAACTGCAACAGGAGCAACTCACTGTGGAATGTTTCCAGAAACATTTCAAAAGTCAAGTAGAGCAGGAAACTATTGAAAAATCTTGATGTCAATGGAGATTACGACCCCTGTAATTTTTTCAGACTCTTGAATGGTACAGTCAAAAATCATCAAGCTCTACTCACCTCGAAGACCTCGATATTTTTAGTCCTTTATTAACGAAATTAAAAACAAGTTGGAAGCAACGCGGTCCAACAAACTTAATGTAATGGTAAATCCTTAAATGGTATGCACTGCTGTGTAGAGTACTCTCGTGTTGGAGGGGAGGGAGAAGAAAAACAATCACCCCTTACTTTTCGCGTAATGTATCGTCAAACCTAAGTCCTGGACGATTAAATAAATCACAGATTGAGGCGCATGCAACTTACTGATAGAAGCAGCTTTTTTTCTTTCCACCACAAAGGAAGTGGTTGTCTGAAGACCGTGTGAAAATACTTAGAGCTTAAACTACTAAATATGTCCCTTGGCTGCTTCCAGCTATATTCCCATTACTTACGAAAGTTGAGAAAAACAAGAAGCTCTAATTATATAAAAATGTTACACAGTAAATGTTTTCTTTTGTCTTCTAGCATTTCTATACCCAGCTGACAGACGTTAATCGAGTGCGTAAGTATAAATCAATTGAAGGTAAACTAAGTATGGATGGCATGAATCTCCGGTGCAAATACCAACAAATAACCTAAGTTCGAAAAACAAAATAATGTATCTAAATAATGTGTACGGCTAACCAAGTGTGAAATCTTTCCCGTTTAAGAATAACCAAGTTTAGTCGTGACAATCATGTGGATTTGTTGTTTCTTTATCCCATGTGGATGGGGGACATTATTCCCTTATTAAGAACATTGAGCAGATTTCTAAGCTCGCCTTGACACAGATACACTGATGAATCATACTAATATGCAAATATTTTTGCATAGAATTTTTTCAAATTCTAAGGAAAATCTTCAGGGCTATGAGCATAGTGAGCGTGTTCTTGATTTCGAATTGCTACAAGAAGATACAGATGCCTAAATGCAGAGGATAAAATAATTGAAATTTTCTACATATAAACATATGCAAAAAATAAAAATCCCGTATGTGAGCTTATGAAGAATTGTTGAAAGTTTTAATATAAAATATCAGGGTGAGCATCTACCCCCAATCACTCATCAACTACAAAACTTTACGAAAGCATACCCATCCAGAATTTGCATATAAATAGTCGATTCGGAAGTAAATGTTGTGAAACCTCCGTTGTTCTATAGTGGTGGAAATGTACTGGATGGAAACCTTCTTCATACACTTGTGAAGACGAAACCATGAAACATCGAAATGAAGAAAATGTGTCTCTATGCACCAACACCCCTGAACAAGAACATGAATTTATTTGGCTAGCTTATGTATTATCTGCGAGGGAGTTGGGTCAAGACCGCGTCCGCAACCACAGTCATCTCAGGGGAGCATAAACCGCGTGCCTCTACATAGTAATTGCAATATTCAGTTTCAATATTCTAAAAGAAAATACCGTCATTTTACACAATTAAAAAATTAAATGACCCCAAAACATGCAGAAAATTGGGAAGTTTATCCTTGCTCATTAACATTAATATAATTTTATTGTTCTTTGTTCTGTGTTTTCACACTCCTGCCTATGTTTGACGGGCAGTATCCTATTTGTAAATTATCCTTTCCCGTAGTAAAATACTCACATAATCTAAAGCCATTACTGAGTTTATTTTTGTTGAATAAAACGTAATGTTTTAATTTGGTACAGCGCTCCTTTTTTATGACAGTTGATTGCTTGTAAGTAAGCTACGCTGGCCTACAATGCAAGCAGTTCTAGTATAATGCCTTTTCTAAATATTATAATAAGATTTCCCTTCTGTAAAATATGAAATCGGACCAATACTATTTAGCGCCCTCTGCAGATGAGTTGTTAGAACCTGTTTAGGGGAACCAAATTAATGTGAGTCACAATGGCCCGTTTACAAACGTCCCACTTTTAAGACATGGCGTTTTTGGTTGTGGCAATTAACAGGAAACCGACAGTCTTTACCAACCCGATCCTACGATCCCAATCGAGCACTTAAATAAAAATCTTGTGATCTCTTTGAATATTTTTATTCATTGTCAGGCACAAAATTAGGTGGGACCAGAGAGTTAGACTTTTCCTCAACCTAACCTTCAAACACTGCCTAACTCATAAATCTATCATGCTTCCCAGCATCCGCACTTTTAGGCAGGGAGCTCATTCATCCTCTCATTCCTATTTGGTATATCACACCAAACTGGAGAATTCTGGTGGGCTTTCCCCATGCGGAACTAGTTAGCACGCAAATTGATAATCTTAGGAGGGCATAGAAGAGTTTTAATGCAGCGTTTAAGCCGTGAAAGTGTCCGTACCCCTAATGTAATGTCCTTGAACCTTTCCCTATGAGCTCCGTGGCAGAACAAGAATTCGGCACAATTATTCCCAAATGAAATGTCCATCATAGTGGATAAGTTTTCTGATCTCTTAACGGTGTTTCTAAAGAACGGATAGCCATATTGAATCAATCTACTAAGAGTCGCTTGTGGGATCTGGTAAGTATTTATGTAAGTTTAGTAATTAAGTGTTATAAGGAGAATCTATCCTTACCCCCCTCTCCACGATCTCCACTTGTATTACTAGCTCTGACACCTGGCCAATAATTGGAATTAAATGGTGTTGAGGTTAGCTATATTGGTAATCTGAAGGTGCGTGAGGGGAGGTCCTGGAATATTGTTTTACTCCAAAAATAAAAAGTAATAGGCGTGTGGCACACTATCGTACACATCTTAATGGTAGATACAATGAAACTTTATCTACGGAACCTCTGGTAAAGTTAACGTAGGCACTACAATCTTACTGACTCAACAAAAAAACTATTTCATTTCTGCAAATAAGTGCAAGTCAGTGAATGGCCACTGAAAAATAATTAATATACCATCTGGGACGATCCTGTAAACTCAACGGGATAAAGTTAAAAAAAATGTCAGACGCCGACCATGAGAAGCTGATACTAATGTATCTGCACCGTCTGGATGCTGTAACAAAAGGGGCAAACTCTAATCTCGATCAGCAACGGTGAGACAAAGATGTCATAGTTATTCCTGTTAGGTATCTTCTCTGATGTGTTCAAAAGTAATCCCAACTTCCAGCCAACTCTGCGCACGCTTTGGAAATGGGAAAAAAATGCCGGTAAGTGACACTGTCACATTAACTAATATTTACTAAGAGCTTGGTCTAACATTTCAAGGCCTATCCTTTTTTTCATGCCCTTAATCGATTTCCGAACACATCACAGTTTAAGTGCAAGGGAAAATGTCCGCCCCTGGAAAAACCTGGGAAATCAAACTCCTGTGCGAATTAAGGCTTTTCTTCATGGGACAATGAACCTTTTTAAAACCGTGGGAACCAAATGACAGACACATTCGCTCAGTAAAACGTTTTTGTATTCTTCTGTGTGTTCGTGCATCTAACTGTTTGTCAGAGTGAATGAAGGAAGAGAACAAGATATAATGTAGACTGATGCAGAACCTCCACCAACTTCAGATGAATTGCTCCAACATGGTGTCTCGTAGTAATAATCAAATAAAGTTATCTGGAATTCAAGTTTGCGTTCCTCAGCATTCCAAGCTGAAGTATTTTGGGTGGATGCAATCAGTAAAATGGATATTGGCGACCTACCTACGATGGAGACTTACCTGAAGCCTCAAGAAATGCAGAGTAATTTAATCAAATAAGGCTCCAAAACTCTACACATGAGACAAAAGAATGTTTGTTCCCAAGACTTTTACAACTTCAATCCACAGCATTGTGCCCCCGCCAATTGTAACGAGGATTAATATAATATTTATTTAAAAATTGGTTTTATCAAATTAGCTATAATATAAAAATAATTTTCCAGATTTTTCTAATTTTCAAAGCAGATTCCCAATTACTGAGTTCAATGTGGTTTACTCCAGCTCATTTAATAATATATTTTACAAAACATGACTAAGTTTGGTCTACTGTAGTTGAAATTCAAAGTTTTTTTAAGTCTCGAATTAAAGCTTTTTTAAATGTTCCTAAAAAGTTTAGGATAAAAAGTGTATTTGTCTCTCCTCTTTTAATGTCTTTATTTCCAAAAAAAGTTTTAATGGAAATAATTAATGTGACAATTTTACTTTTGTAAATTTTGATAATGAGATATCCCTCATATCATAGAGTAAGTAAGATTAAAATAAAAAATTACCTTACCACATAGTTTAATTTTGAAAATTATAATATCAAAAAACAAAACTTTCTACTTAATTTTTGGGCAAAGAAAAATTCACAGGAAAAGAGATTTTTTAAAAGTTTATTTTTAGTGTTCGTGAAGAACAAACAGTTTGGTATAAGGTACAATTTAATTACCAACCATTCCAATTTACTTCAACTATAATATTTTCCCATACAGATCGATATTAAATTTAATTTAGCTAATATTACTTTCCCCATTAACAAGCATAACAGATTCAAAACACGCTCAATAATCATTAAATGAAATAAATTGTTTCTGATAATCATTGCATCCACTTCTGAAGAACTAATCAAATCAGACTGTCGAGGCCACTCTAACAAGAACGAGCTAACTTCCCTAAATGAAATGTTAACAAATTGCATTAAAGCTGAGGGGACATCAAATGATAAAGAGTTGGGTATATAAGAAACGAAAACCTACTAAAAAATCCACAGAAAATTGTGTACAACACATCACTATTGACAAATTATCCGATACCAATGTTTCACCTGTGTCCTGTATGACATGTACAAGACTTAGTATTTAATATTCCCCTGGTTGTTACAACTCCATGTCACTTGCTGAGTAAATTAGTAACATCTCAAAAAAAAATATATCTTAAACTAAAATAACCTAAAATTAATCTTTTCTCTTTTGGTATTGACTTATTTTCTTAGCCTTATTAGCTTCGAATAAATTGTGTCTTGCAAGCCGAGTTCTCAATCCCCTGCTAGTTAAACAATAAAACAAACTATCTTACTACACACTTTTGTACATGCCCCATACATGAATTAAGAAAGAAATCAAGTTGTGTTTTTGCATAGTGTCCTTATTACCCCGTTTCGGTTATACTTACATGTATTAAATACGCTAGCTGTTTTTCTAGGGAAGAGGAGTTAGTATTAACGAAGTGAATCACAACTTGTGGGTTGTGGAGATTAGTGAAAAAACTTTGAGAAAAAAAAACCACCGTTGGTTCACCCAACTGGGAATTCGAACACTGAAATCTACAAGTCCTTGGAAATCTAGTAAACCAATATAGCGGACATTGATACCTCAAACAGTCAACTAGCAAATGGGTGAAATAAATAATTTCAATCATTTAATAAATTAAATGTAATTAGGATACGTAGTATTATAAAATAATTTGAAAGCTTCAACTAAACAAAAAATTAATTTTATTTTAATTTGCCTTAACATCATTAATATTCGGTATCACCGTTAGATTTTTACACAAATCCTTAATGAATGAGCAATTGAATATAATTGTATTATTCGATAGTGGAAAAGTTTACCATAATAGAATATTGATGAATGACTTTCTGTATTATTTGTCAAAGTTCCTCAAATAAATATTTAATGTTTAGTTTCTAATGCATGCGCCATGAAATGTTTTTTAGATTATTGTATTCTGATCTTTTCTCTCTAAATTCTATCTCCACTATAATATTTATATTTTTATGTTTATATTCCTAAAAAACATTGAGCTTGGTGAGGGTATCTCTAACAGCAAGCTACTTAATGCTAACACAAACTAATATTAACAAAATATTGTAAAAAAAACACATTGTTTTTCGACTTGGGAGTTGATTCAAACCCAGCCAATTCATATATTTTAAAGACTCTTGAGACAGTAGCAATGACTTCAAAGAAGAGATGATAAAGTTATAATAATTTGGTTTGCAGAAAGGGGAGAAACGACCTTTATCAAAACCAAGACATTCTACGTACTGTTGCGAGCTTGGGCCAGTGTTGGAATTTTGTTTTCTTGTGTTCATTGGTTAGGGGGTTTTTATTACAAGGTTCTTTAGGGTAAGGAAGGAGAACTTAACTATTTAATGGACCCATCTTAAAAATTAAAATCAACGCATTGAATGAGATGATATTTATAGAAAATTATGTCATATTCAATAAACATCTATGATAGTAACTTTTTACAACTAAATCTTCACAAAATTGTATTTTATATATTGCCAGGGATTCTCATATGTAGGGACTATTGGTTTTATAAAAATATATTTCAAATAAAAGTTTTTTATTTTTTAATCGCATAACAATTTTGCAATAGTATATTATTTAGTACAACAAAATAGTTACGCAGTACGGAGGATTCTCTGCTTCATTAAAGTATTCTAAAATCATTTTCATATTTAAGATTAAAATAGTAGTTATATTAATACTCTTAATTAATGCCTAGTAAACGAATTTTAAATCAAAATCGCAATTACGAATTTTTGAGAAACATGGATTTTTTACTCCTTTCGCACTTTATTAAACTACTCCTTATTTTAGGGTTTTAAATAGACACACAGACCCAGTGGGGCATTGCAAAAATAAAATATTACCTACAAGTATCAGGATTGGACCTTCGTCAAACACCCAAAGATAACAATTAAACGTACTTTCCCACATCCAAGTGATTTTACTGTTTATTCCCCGTGAGACAGAGATGGTATGACAATTGACCGCACTTTTAACATCTGGTTAATTTACCGTTATCCTTCAACACAAATCCCGGTTGTCAGTGGGTATATTTATTTCAGCCCTTCCCCAAGACCATGTGCCCCTTACCACATACAAGCATGTATCCCTACCCAATAGCCATGGCTCAAAGGCTTATCCATTAGATTTTTAAATGTGTGCCCATTAATTTCAATGTTGCTCCCCCAGTGTATTATGTGGGAGTTTATTTTATTTTATGTAGTCCCCGGTGCGAGAATCCTCTCGCGACTGTCGTCGGTAGATTTCTGTTTAGTCCTATGTAATGGAACAGAGGTCCACCGCGACCCATTGCCCGCCCCTCTGGGGGTAAGGACCATAATTAAGAACAGTGTTTTTGGGCTCATCCCACAAGAATCGGCGAAGATAAGGAGGAGTAGGTAGAAAATGTTCTTGCGTTTACGTAGAGTGAGGGAAGAGAAACAAGTATAGCACTAGTGATAGTACAGATTCAGCGTGGATTTGAACCCCGACCAATTCCCCCCTGCCTAACTAAATGAGCTACACGCAACCCCCCTTTCTGACGTAAGCGTTTATACATATATGTATCTATACATATATATGTAAATATACATATATATGGTAAAATATAAATGTTCATATCTAAAACATGTATAATATGTGTGTATATATATATATACATATAATATGTTATATATGTATATTTATATAATATCTATAATATATATATAATATAATATATAAACACCCAATATATATATGTAACAATATATAAATGTGTGTGTGGTGTGTGTGTGTGTGTGGTGTGTGTGTTTACATACAACTCTGATTATAACAATCCAGGCCTCTCTCCCGATAAAATCCTCACATAGATTTATAATCCACATTTAGGGGCCCTTCCTCCGACTAAAACCAACAACTTTTTGTTTTTGTTTTGAAAACTACTTCACCATGGTACGGGTGTAGGTAAAGCGCCATACCACCATAGACCCTTGGGGTGGTGTACGAAGATAATGTGGGAGGGAGGAATAATGAAATGTTCCAGCATTTACTGAGGAGAACAACCAACAGTACACTCTGGTATAGCTATTATCATTCACTGCTAAGTAATTTGTTATTATTTTAAAACTAAATTTGTATTTAAAAGTAAGGTATCACAAACACACTGAAGACCCACAGAGATATTATTATAATTTATAATTTTAACTTTTTTTAGCACCGCAGTCCCTTAAACCCGAATTGGTTATTTATACGCCT
>JBCFYV010002750.1:0-35349 GCA_039000515.1 Timema cristinae | reverse complement strand
TTAAAAGACTTCAAAAAACTAGCTCGGTTGAACGTATCATTTAAAAATTTAACCCCCAGTGCTCCATGGTGGGGAGGCTTTGGGAAAAAGGTTAAAAGGTAATTTAAAAATTTTTTGAAGGGGTTTTTGGGAAAAAGTTTCAAACTTTCCCAGAAATAATTACTTCTCGTGTTAGAAGGGCTGCCATTAATCTGGCCACTGACTATAACGGAGAGAAGATTGTGGCGAAAAAAAAAAAAAAGTCTTCTCCCCCCGGGTTGTTTTTTTTTTGAAAATAAAGGAAATGGGAGTTCCGATATGTGATTTGGATTTTAAAAATTTATAAACAGACGAAACCGTTTGCTAAATCAAGAAATGAATTAAAAAGAAGAGATTTCGAATAGTTCGGGGATTTTGGATGTAGTAAAGAAAAAAGTCGAATTTTTGTTTAAGTTGGTGTATAGTCTTATTGGTGGGGACATTTCCCAAAAGGAGGGGAAGGGCCCGGGGAAAAATTGTGTGTTTTTTTCCTGATTGATAGAATAAAAAGGCTCGCAAGATTCGTGACTTTTTAAGGTTTAATTCGGGAGACCCAAAAAAAAGACTCTCCCCACTAGGGGGGTTATGATGAAAATTTTTGGATAAAAGGACTTAATAGCGGGGGTAAATAACTATTTAAAAAGACCCTTCTTCTAGAAATGTTTGTCAGCTCTTAATTACACACGGTTCTAAAGAAGAAGTAAAATTTTCCCTCACGAAAAACGATTAGTTGAGAATATCCATCCTCAAGGGGAAGGGGATGTTTGAGAAAAAAACTAAATTTGGGGATTGAAATTTTTTTTTTCGTTGCTTGTGAATTTTGTAAACTAGTTAGTTTTTATTTTTTAAAATGATAGATTTTTTACTTTTTAAAGTTATGGATTTAAATGTTATATATTGTGACTTTCCTGTAATAAAATAAATCATATTTTTTTTCCGTTAAAATTTTGTACATAACAAAAATATTTTTTTCCAGAAATGTTCATAATATTGAAATTTAAAAAACTAAAATTGAAAAAAGTTATGGCTTTTTCTACGGGATGAGATGAAAAAGTGCCTTAAACATTAATTTATTAACATTAAAAGTATAAAGTATTTTTCCCAAAAGTGTTATTTTGCACCAATTGTAGACAAAGCTTTTTTAAATGTATTACCATAGTTAATTACTTGAAAATAATCCTCTGACTTTTTGACACTTTACAATTTTAACTATGTTGTGAGATAAGAGCTAAATGCACCAAGCAATAAACACTTATTTTTTAATATTTCTTATATCAGTCCCACTTGACTTGATTTATACATTGCTTGAAAAACCACTTCAGTAGCCAAATGGTCTAAGGCGTCATTCTTTTATTAGACTAGCCTGACAAAGATATGGATATTTTCAATAGGTTCTACAGAGGGTGGTTATTCCTAATTGGTTTTCCACTCAAGTTCAACCCGAATGAGGATACACTACGTCTAAAATACTTCCTCCCATTGGAGTTATTATAGTCCAGCGACTTTATTGGTTCCCTTACGAATTAATGCCGAGCTAGCTGAATTTTGGTATGTGTTTTCATTTATTAGTCATAAATAATGTACCAAAAGTACCCGTCAATTAATTGTACGGAAAAATTCTAAAGCCCATAATAAGTTTAAAAATAAGTTTTAAATCATTTTCATCCTATCTATCTATGACTTAAAGGGGGTCTATTAAAATATGTGGATTAGAAAAATTCCTATAAAAATGTTACGATACGTCTCTCTCGTATATACAAATATTTCTACGTATTACGGCTTATAAAACCTGTACACCTATATCAATACTTTACAACTGGTACTCTTTTCCACACCACCTTAGAGGTAGAGTAAGATTAACATTATTTTCTCCTTTAGGACTAATCCACGATTTCATCACATTCTATGAATTATGCTCCTTCTTCTTCCTCCTGGTTTACTTCTTGTTTTGTTTTGGTCGTTCTTCTTAATCCTGTACATCTGTTTCAACTCGCTCATAAGATAGAAAATACATATCTTTTGGTAAGAAATGTATGGGATGTCATCGTATTGATTTAATTACTCTACATTTATTTCTTCTTCCGGTCCATGTAAAGATTATTCATCTGGTGTAGAATTAATGCAGGATTGACTACGACAATTACCATAAATTGCTGAATAATATACACCTTTTTTCTACAGCCACATTTTGGTTCACACACTTTTGAAAAGTTGCATACAATCATATTTAAAAGGGAATACGATTAGGATTTTATTTTTGGCTCCAAAAAATAACTTTTCATTAGCCATAACCAACCTTCAGAATTTAACTTATTGTCTAACAATGTTTTCACTTGATAATAAGCCCGAGATAGATGTTGCTGAACTGAACTAGCTGTTGGTGGAAGTAAAGCTCCCTTTACAGGTTTGTTAATTTTAAATGACTTAGCAAAGAACATGTGTCGATGAGTATCAATAGAAACTTCCTTAATTGGAGGATCGTATAACGCTAAAAGTAAGCTTAGTACATTAGAAAATATTAATTCCTTATAACAAACTTCTTGCTTAAAAACTTCCGCCAAAACTTGTAAATACTCATGCTTTTTTAATATATTCCAAGATTTTGCTTTATCCTCGTTAAAAACGGCAGATGCGATTTCACAACCAGTGATTGCGTGTAAGAATAAAATATGATCTTTACTTCTTTCATATTGCCCAAAACTTCATGAAGAATATATTTTCCTCTTGACTTTCCTTTTACCTGTTTTCAGAAAGAAAACTTATTTCAATTTAGGCGTGCGAGCTATAAGACGCACTAAAAGACTACATACTCTCCAACAAAAACAACTGTTATATTTCTTCTACACGACTGCTCGAATCCTGTTTCAGTAATCAAAACGTCAGCGTCGTCTTGAACTTGTTTAACAATTAAATTACTATCTTCCAACTTTTCTGACAACATCGAGACTAGTCAGATTATGTTGTGTGTGTTGGAAAGGAATTTTACTTGATTCATCGTAACATTTATAGTTTCATTGAAGAGAGCCTCAGTTAATACACGAAGTTTGGAGGATCGATGTAGTTGTTTCGAAGCGTTTTTATTTTCCTTTTTTCATTATATCCATTAAATACAACAATTGAACACAAATTAAACTGCACATATTTAATATATGGCACAAACATATGATCTAAATTAGTATCTTGATGCAATACAACATGATACAAAAGACATGGAGCCAATTCATACTGTAGGCAGTCACGGAGTACTTCATCATATTTTTAGTTATAAATTGTCGATAATATTCACCATATTTCTGTGTCAACTTTTTTAATATCTTTCAACTAACTTTTTTTTATTCTCTATGAACAACACCACTGAAGTTTAAATACTAATATTCAATCCTCTATACGCTGCTACATTGATTTAGTTTGATTATTTTAATTGTTTTGTTAACATGGCAACAGTTTTTTTTAGGAAGAAACCAACATTTAATGGACGCTTTGGTTTTAAGAATAGTAAAACTAGTTTGGTGCGATATATTGGTTCAATTTCATCTTATTTTTCTTCGTAGTTTCTACTAGGAGACATTTTGTTTTAAAGTTTGACTACTTATCATCAGAGCGAATATAAATTTAACCTACAATAACTACCAAAAGTGATAGATATTCATCTTTAAATACTTAGATGTGATTACAGCAGATTTGTGGAGTCTTTTTATCAAGAAAAAGAAAGTAGCAAGACTTATACACGTAAGAACTTTCTATTTACTAGCACCTAAATAGATCTACCATTACACCTTCATTCTCTGTTTTACTAAATCATTTTGTTCGGTATTTAAATAAGTTCGTAAGAGGAAAAACACATCTTAATTCATTTCACCTAACTAACCACAAATTATTAATAGTGGTAGGATCTCTGAACACTCAAGTTGTAGGGTTAAGAACAGTACTTACTTTATTGTTCTAATTTAATGGTCATATCTAATACACAGATTCTCATAAATAATCATATATAACTTACCTTTGGAATATTATGCTGTTGTATTAGAATTAGAATTTATTTGGAATCAAATAGGTAGTGCATAATTATTTCTGCGTCAGTAAATTAAAATATGTGCACACTAATGAAGTTATAATTTTTGCCTTGTACCAATACAATATATTACATTGCTACATACTTTTGAACCATAATTATAATTTCATTCATTATGAAATAGAATATAAGCTTACGTGGTTGTCGGGAGGGTGGAGAGGGTTAGTAAACGAATCAATATTTGTTGTAGTTTTCCAGAAAAGTGTCGCCAGTTATTAGAATTTTGCAGCAATGCGAAATAGAGTGGGGTTAAATAATGGAGACATAACATAATAGTGGTACCTTCAAAAAGTATTGGTTGATTACACGTTTTAAGTTCGGCTAGTAAAGAAACATCCAGCAGTAACATAATTAACCCGCCTTGATGTCATACAGTCTTACACGCTACTCCCCTGATGGACTAGACTGTCAAGAACCGGAGATCAGCCTCAGATCACGGTCGGTTGCACTAAGTCGAGTTTTTACAATATGGTTTCCCACGTTATAAATATTATTATTATTTTTGTTATTATTATTATTATTATTATTATTATTATTATTATTATTTGAACCACGTCTTACTACCCGTTCGGGTTATACGCACTTACGCTAACGTGTAAAGTTAGGGTGATTGTGAGATGAAATGGAGGACCTACAGTTTAACGTGGAAATCCGAACCACGGTGGAGGCCTGGCATTCCACATTCAAAGTTGTGATTAATACACGTGTTGTCAGAGGTGAAGGAAGGGTTTGGCAATCAGATAAATCTGTGCCGGGACCGAGGATTGAACCCCGGCCGCCAGCAAAGAAGTCTGACACCTTACCCCAAACTGCCAGGTCACCTTTTATAAACGTTATTATAGGACTATAAGATTATTCTAACAAGTAGGATAACGACTTGAGTTTAAGTTAATTATTGGAAATTTTACAAAAGTGTTGAATATGTGATAAAGATATATATAATTTTTTTTGTAGGACATTTTCTAATCTACATATTTGTATAGAAACCTTATAGTCATTTTACTAATAGATAAACAGATATTGTCTTAAACTCATTCTTGGAATTTATTATTAACTGTAAATATCTTCCGTACAATGAAATTATGTGGACTTTTTAAATATTATAAATATTGAATGAAAATACATACTAAAACTTGGCTAGCTCATTATTTATCTCTAACTTCAATTTTTTTTTTACTTTAATGACTTGACTGATCACAATGTACAAGCCTACGTGTAAACTGAATATGTAAGATGTGGTGATAAAAAAATTGATTACCTGAATACCTGTCTACTTGACCAGCCTTGGTTTGACAATTGACTAGTGAAAGAATTCAAGAAACACAGTAAATCGTCACTTCTTGTGACAATGCCGGTAACTTAACTGACGATTGTCAATATTTTAAAATTATGAAACAGAGCCCAGGTCCCAAGTATTGTCGATCTTTCTATTCCTACCAATGAAGCGGTGTAATTATTGTAAAAGTAGTATCCAGATTGTACAGTTAGTAACACTGCTAGTAACTAAGTGGTGAAGTGCGAATTTGTTGTATTATTGATAATTTTGGGAGATTTGTTCAATCAATCATGTAATTTTTTGTGTTTATTAATATGTGTAGATGTGTAAATTAAACTGTAAATGTACACATATAAATATATATTATTATATACCCTTTATGAAACAAGAGGTATGCCAGTTAAATAAATATTTCTAGCAGTTTCGTGAAGCATAGATGTTTGAGAGCCACTTATGTAGACTATAATTGAAATCTTTTGAATCAATTACATAATATTTATGATGAGGTTGGCCTATTTTACTTAAGAGTTTATGGTCTCCCCATAATTTGGCTACCCTATAGCGCTACAACTGATTGTAGTATTCAGATACCTTACTTATTTCAAGGCGTCAGGAACCTGAAAGTTCATTGCCGCACCTACAAAAGTATGCAACCTATTACTATATTTTACCCTCCCATCTATGTCTTGGTCTTCTGAATTATTTCTTCCCATTGGATTTGCCAGTCTATATCCTGAACACAGTTCTAGATTCTCACATTCACGCTGCATGTCCTGTAAACCATAATCTAAGAGACTTGACTATCCCAACAATTTCTTTTTATGCCTACTTGGTATGTATTTATCATTATATTATAACAACCTTCCAATCACCAGTAACCTCATCCATTTTTGGACCAAATATCTTCCTAAGCACATTTTTTGAACATCCTAAATTTGTTCTTGTCATGTAAGGTAAGAAAGCACGTTTCACGCCCAAAGAGAATAACCGGTAAAATTGTTTTTTATATTTTGAGTTTTAAATTCCCTGAAATCAGGAGAAATGTCAACAAACTTAATTACCGAGTAAAAACAGGCATTTCCCGACTTTATTCTTTTACTTATTTCAAATCTAACCTAGTTGACATAGTACCCTGCCACGCGTTTCAATAAAATAAAATTTCAATAATCTTGTTATAAATAAAATTCTTGAATCTTGCACAAATAATATTGGTGCCTTTTGCTAAGCATTCAAATAAGAGAGTATATAAGGAAATTCTTTCCCTCATCTAACTCCGAATTTTAAACTCAGATTTTAAACGCAACTCGATATTAATTTTCAATCAAATTAAATAAAGCTCATATGCTGCGTCGCGTCTATAATGTTTAAAATCTTTGATGTCCAACTTAAAAGGGAATCACTTAAAACTCGTGAGGAAATAACTTTCTTACAGAAGTAGTGATTGAGTAAGACGTATGGGGCAGTAAATGTCTCTCACTCCTTTGAAAAGACTGTCTTTAACTCGCTGACAATTTTTATAACTTTAATTAATATCCAAATAGTAGAAAACTTAAGGCTCTGCCCTGTCGAATGAAGACAAAAACCTATTTTTTGGGAAGGTGGGAGGAAGGGGGAGGGTGAGCGGTGCGGCATGTCTTCTCATACGACCAAATTATCCTTCTGTGCCAACAAGCACAAAATTACAAAATTATTGATATTTGATCACTGTTAAAATTATAGTGCGGATGTATGTAAAAAAGTACAACATAAATATTAATTATTAACATGCTTATAATCTTGAATAGACCGTTTACGAAAAGGAATTTGCAAAACAATAAACAGTCTTAAAGATAACCGTTTATTCCTATGGCTCTGCATTTCCACGCCAAATTAAATGGGCCAATATTTATAATTATATTCTTTATTAAGAAAAAGCTTGTACTTAGCAAGGCCACTCAACCCTCTCTTCTACATTGAGTACAGTTAAAACCAGAAATGTAATAATATTTGTTACTGATCACTCGAAACAAATTTGTTATATCTAAATTGAAAAATATATATTTATTATGAATAGAGATGTTATCTACTACAAAATAGGATAAAATAAAACAACGATGGCATACAAAGAACACTAGGCCTACTTACCAAAATAATGATTCAAAATAATGTAAGTTGGTCACTTTTGAACTACTCATCAATTCAAAAAGTAGTGATCTTTCACAGATTGCAAATATTTATTGTGATCAAATTATATTTATATCTTGCTGAACGATAGTTCATCAGCTAACACTCATTACATTACCTAAGCATAATGAATGAGCAAGGAGGAAAACGGGAGAAAATATGTTTACTTATACACAACTTTTGAACTATTGTGTTTTGAGATCAAATAATCACCCATTCTTTATTAAAATTATATACTTGTTAAAAGAATACAATACATTTACTGGTGTGACTTAAGTGGTTTGGTCGGAAGGCTACCATGCACATCATACAGTTGCTAAAGTTGCTTCAGGTATTTTTGTAAAATAAACATAGTTATTTTCTAATCTATTTATAGATATCACAAGTGATAGTAGATGATATCAAGATATTTATAAAAGCATGGACTATATTTTAACATAGACTTAATTTACTTAGCTACTCTATGGCATTAAAAGCTCTAAAGTTCATTGCCGCACTCACAAAAGTACGCCACCTATCCCTATATTGAGGTATTTCTATCCAATATATCTCATTACATCCTTTCTTTCTCAAGTCTATACATATTCTATCCCATGTAGGTCTAGGTCTTCCCAGTGGTCTTTTCCCATCGGGTCTACCATTCAATACCTTGAAGCAGTTCAAGATTATCCCATTCACGATACATAACCTGCCCACCGTAACCTGAGAGAGTTTACTACCCTATCAATGTCTTGTGATGAGTGCAAGATATGCAGCTCATTATTATGTATCCTCCTCCACACCCAATTTATTCATACATTTATTGAACAAATATCTTCCTAAGCACTGTGTTTTCGTACACCCTAAATTTAATTCTGTCATTAAAGTTAAGAAATCACTTTTCACACTCATAGAAAACAACGGCAAAAATGTGGTTTTGTATATTCTGAGTTTTACTTTTCTCGACAGCAGGCAATTCCCAATTCCTAATGCATTAGCGTGGTTAGTACTTAAAGCGTATAATCCGAACGGGTATTAAGACGCGGTGGTAAATATTATTATTATTATTATTATTATTATTATTATTATTATTATATTGTAAATGTTTGGAGTCTGGCTGGCGAAGGGGAACACAACTATAAGTTTTAAATAGCGATGCATATAGTATTAAAATATTCTTCTACTCACAAACATAGTTTCGTTTAATTATTTACCGTACGTTTGATAACTAAATATTTTATATAGCTAAAATAAAACAACAATATATATCTAGGAAACCACTATAATAAATTGAAATATATCATGTTTCCTGGCAACAAATAATATTCATTTATTGATTTAAAAAAATGAAAGAGTTTGTTTAATGAAGCTAATGTTTATAAGGAATATAAACTACATAATTCCAGGAGATAGTGTAATATAATGTTATCCACGACATTACGAGGCTAAAAGGATAAGATGATACTAAGGGATATCATCACCCAAGATACTCTGCCATCTATTCAAGGTATTCCATGACAAAAACATGTATTTTGTGTAGGAATCTCACACATTGGCGTCTATTTATTATATTGATACTTTGTAATAAAGTTGAGTAAGTTTAACTGCAACAGTAATTTATTGAACTTCTAAATTGCTAATACTTGATCATCAACTACTAGAATTACAAATTTAGAGTGTTTGTTTCATAGGTATAGTGATAGATTTATATGTGATCTATCAGTCATATTTAGAATTAACTTGATAACCAACCAAATAATTGATACACCTTTATTTTAAGTTACCTGATAGAGCTTTATCTTGCCAAATAAAAGTACTCTGGTTTTAATCCCTGTCAGGTTATATGGTGTTTATTAAAACGAGATGGATTCTAAGATAAGCTATGATGTTGTGTGATGCAAGGTAGAAAATGGTCATGAAAAACAATCCGCTGGAAGACTTGGTAGTTCAGGCAGTTCAAATCAAGAGAAAATAATAAAAACAATTACAAGAAGATCCAGATATTATAATGAAGTTTGAGGACATTTTGAAATTCGTTCTCGATCTGAATTTTAAGTTAATGAACCTTCACATTTTTTAGAAAAACCACAATTTTAAATTACGAACATTTTACCTAACAATGAAATAAGATCAAGAAGAAAAAAAATGACCACCAAAATTCACATTAACATTAATCCAATTTCCAAAACTAAGTATATTAGGTGGTGGCTAAACGGATTGAGTGATTTACCCTCTTCCAAAAAATCTGACAATTTAGGCAACAATTATAAGTTTAAAATATCTCCTTAGACGAACATATGAACATTAATTTTGAATACACAAATGAACTAGAAATTTCTATAAATTTGAGCTATTTTCGGAAACCATCTAAATTAATTATAAAGTTCACTAAACCCTTATTATTTTTGTAGCAATATTAAATCTCTTGGCGATGTTTCGGACTTTTACAAAATTATAAATTATGTAAAATTAATACCGAAAGAAACATATTTAGAATGGTGGGTTGGAAAAATGATTATTTCCCCCTGTACAGAATATTTTGACGCGGAAGTAACTACATCTTGTACAGGAAGACTCTTTAGTAGTTTTGGGAGATGGTTTCCGATATTAAATTTTTTTTAATAAATTTACAAGTGGAGAATCTTATTTAAAATTATAGCTTATTAATAATTCCTCTTTAAAATTCAAAATTTTCAAAAGGTTGAAATTTAAAATAATACGTGTATAACTATGTAAGTGTTTGATTAAATTTCTGAGAAAATACTTACAAATTGTTTTTACCAGCACCTTCCTGTAAAGGACTACAATAATTGTTCTCATAATTGTTCTCATATTGCTAAAAAAATTAGCACCACGTCTTATTACCCGTTGGGTTTATACAACGATATCCCTATTAATTTGTGTGTGTGTATGCTTAAACAATTTCTTTGTATCTTAGCGAGATTCTATAATGTAAAAGAAGCTGCTGAGTCATGCGGGATAAGAGCTAAATGACTGCAATGAGGAGATACAATAGCTATCATTGCAGCGATGAGTGTCAGTGGATACCTCGTTCCTCCAATGATAATCTTACACTGAACCATCACTCACGATCAACTGATGGGATGCTGTTCTCCAAGATCGATTGCATCCATCTGGATGGGTAAAAAATTAATATTTTTATTGAATGGTTAGCTCATTTTGTTGAACATGCCAAACACACTCAGGAATCATCTGTTTTATTATATTGGTTGATCACTACAATCACAATAGCAATCTAGATGTAATCGCTATGGCCCCAGAAAATCACGTTATTAACCATTGTCGTGCTGCCTCCTAAATCAACCCACTGGCCTCAGCCTCTTGACTAGACATATAATATAGTTGAGTGTTTATTTACTCTAGCATTTTGTTTATAATATCTTAAATTTGTAGAACTTTTTATATTAAAATTCTATTTGGATGTATTTTAAAAAAACTTCTAAAATATAGGCTTGTACTAGTTTCTGTTTATGAATATACATTTTTCTTAAATTACTCAAGCTTTTTTTTAAAAAAAAAAACATGTCTCTTTACAATCTCATATTGAATTCTGTGTGTAGCCTATATTTACTCCTAAATGTTCAGATATAGTATAAAATCTACAATGTTATATTTAGGATAAAATGAATAATAAATATCACAGAAAAAATATACATAATCATATTTTTTAAAAGGCCATATGTTATAAGTTATAGAAGCAAAAAATGAATTAAATGTAAAGTGCTCCCGACTGACTTTCTTGCTCTAACATAAAATGGAAACATTTAATAACAGCTTTTAAGATTAGTGAAACGAAATATAATACATTTTTGCAAAAACATATTAGTTAAAAGGCAGCACATTCTAACACAGAAATAATTTTTTCATCCCCAGACCTATGTTTAAAACAATATTTTCTCATATATCTAAGTAAATTGTAGGTTTATAAAAAATAAATTTAATTTATAAAAACATATTTTAATAGTATGATAGTCATTCAATGATAAATAATTTCGTATTTAATATAGTTACGAGTAAGTATAACCTAAACTGTTATTAAGACGCAGGTATAATAATAATAATAATAATAATAATAAGTCGTGTAGATATTACCAACAATGTTGATATCCGCCTATTTAAGCAACCCACCAAGTAATTATATGGGGAAAATTAGTTGCGTAATTTTTTATAATATTAAAAAGTGTCTGCATTCAAATTCCAATCAAAATCTTTATAGCCAATTTAAAAAAATATATCTCGTAAATTACCCTTAACTTTAGAATTGGGTGGATGAATCTATAGATAAGCTCTTATCTACCTTGGTTACCTGATTTCAAAAATTGGCAAAATGGTTTCGGTTCTAGGCCAAAATATAAACAAGACAGAAAATATAATTGAAAAATAATCTTTTTTGTTTAAAGCATATAAAACGAGAGTATTCATCGTAATCTCTGGGTCGAAAAAGTACCATTACAATGTTATCTCTTTATGTATATAAGAATAATTTAAAAGTTATACATATCACGCAGTTTCTGAAATATTCTAGATACCGAAGAGAGAAAATAATGACCGCTCCACCCCTGTAACCTAGGGGTGAAACGTGATCAACAACAACTAATAGTATTGTTCAAATCTATTAGCAAGTACACTTACTATTTTTACGGTAATTATTAATTAATTATTCTAGATAACTGCATAGCTGTTGTTCCACTATAATACATTTTGTTCTAAAGGAAATATCAAACAATACCTACAAATAAAGCTTGAAGGACCTTGAAGAACCCATCCTCCAGTCTATATCACATGGTCTTCTTTTAGATATAAATTGTCAATAGCTTTAAAAAAATAATCGAATCAGAACAATTTATTTAGATTTTTTTAATGGCTAATTTGATATTTACAATTTTTAAATTTTTAAAAAAAGCATGGAGCTTACATTGTAAAACTCTTAGAGACTGTTCTACTGGCTGGTGAAGGAACACACAACATGAAGTTTTAATGAGCGATGAATAAAATATGAAAATATTCTGCTACTCTCAAAATTGTTTTATTTAATTCGTTTACCATACATATGAAAAATAAATATTTTAACTAGAAAAAATAAAACACAACAGTAATATATACCTAAGAAACTACTATTATAATATATTTAGATACATCATGAGTAGTGGGGATGGCTGATCAAAACAGGCTGGGATTGGTGGGATTTGGTCACGTGACCACGCCTCCTGCTCTGTGATTGGCTGCTCCCCTCCTTCCCCCACCCCTCCTTCCGCTGCCCTACTTTCCTCTGATTGGCTGTTGGTTTTCCCCCTCCCCTACAAACCCTGGACATGTTGGTTCTTTTTTATTAATTATAGTTAATTGATTATTGTTAATTAATTAATTAGTTAATTGGTAGGATAGAGGCGTTGGAGTTATTATTGGTAGGATAGAGGTTTTTTTATTCATCAATTAGGGCGCTGTAGTTTATTTGCTGAAGCATAGAGCCACTCGCGCTCCACGTCTTTCTCCTCCGATTGGTAGGATAGAGGTGTTTTTTATTCATCAATTAGGGCGCTGTAGTTTATTTGCTGAAGCATAGAGCCACCCGGGGCTCGCGCTCCACGTCTTTCTCCTCCGATTGGTAGGATAGAGGTGTTTTTTATTCATCAATTAGGGCGCTGTAGCTTATTTGATGAAGCATAGAGCCACCCGGGGCTCGCGCTCCACGTCTTTCTCCGCAGGCTGACCGATAGCAAATGACGCCAGCTTCTCCAACAGTGGCAATCAGCCTTTCACTTTTCCCTCCCCACCCCTCCCCCCCCAGAGCCGGGGTTGTTCATCCTGGTTTTCCCCCTCCCCCGGTCATTCCTCCTCCTTCGCCACCCTGACGCCAGCCTGCCGGGAAGACAAGTGACATCGATAACCTTGGGTTTTCCCAATGACGTAATCATCGCAACCCTGGCGCCGGGCTGGCGGGCAGACAAGTTGGGACAAGAATAGATAGTGACCTCAGCAACCGGGGTTTTTCCTATGACGTAATCATTGCGTGTTATGTCGCAACTCTAATTATGCACAATCAGGGGCCTCGTTATTCACAGTTAGGGGCCACTACCCCCGTCACAAGTCTACTAAAATTGGTTGTTTGGTAGCGTCTGTCGAGATGTCTGGAAATGTACCTCCTCCCGCAGCTCTCGGATCGGACAACCTGGGTATTTTCCTATGCCGTAATCATTGCATGTTATGTCGCAACTCTAATTATGCACAATCAGGGGCCTCGGAATCCACAGTTAGGGGCCACTACCCCTGTCACAAGTCTACTAAAATTGTTTGTTTGGTATCGTCTGTCGAAATGCATGGAAATGTTCCTCCACCCGCAGCTCTCGGACCGGACAACCTGGGTATTTTCCTATGCCGTAATCATTGCGTGTTATGTCGCAACTCTAATTATGCACAATCAGGGGCCTCGGAATCCGCAGTTAGGGGCCGCTATCCCCGGCACCAATGTATACTAAAATTGTTTGTTTGGTATCGTCTTTCTCAATGCATGGATGTGTGTAACCGTCACGGACCGGAGGAGTAAGTTAGAATGGTTTCAGCGTTTATGTGGTGTGAGGGAGTGTATAAAACCACCATCCCCCCCCTGAGAGATATATGAATCCACTGCCTCCAACTGCCATAACGTGTACCCGACCCTCCCAATACTTCTTAAACAAATAAATGTAATGTTTCCGTACATTAAAAAAATGCATAAGTAATGACCGTAAATATATATCAGGGCTGAATACATGGCAACAGTTTGGAGGGTCGTCAAGACAAGAATGATGGCGCCAGGTTGGCGGGCAGACAAGTCAGGACAAGAATATATCGTGACCTCGACAACCTTGGGTTTTCCCAATGACGTAATCATCGCGTGTTATGTCGCAACCCTGGCGCCAGTATGTCGGCACAAACAAGACAGTTTGAGACAGCTTAATACGAGTCACGACACGGGCGCCAAGTTGGCGGGCAGACAAGAATATATCGTGTGACGTCAAACGAGGGAGGGTGGGGGTGGCTATAAAGAGGGGTGCCCACGTGGGTGTCTATTTATAAACGTTTGTAGAGCGGGCCAATATGGACAAGTTACAGCAGCTGGTAAATATCGTCGACGCGGTGCAGACCGTCAAATTGTGTGATCTAGCCGTAGATCAAAAATACTCGGTTGATAAATTAAAAGCGGTCAATACAAAGTTCGGGAGACGTCTAATAGCCTATCTAGACGGCGAGTTTTGTGTATTTTTACCCTGCCGATTTGGTACTCTTACAGATGAAGACGTGTGTGAGTTAAATAAAGAAAAACTGGTATTTACCTGCGCCGGAGTAAAACCCGGTTCACCTACCGTTGTGAACTTTGAACGCGTTTAAGAGACACGGCAGTTAACAACAACGGGCAGCGGAGCACTCTACAGGACGTTTAGCTCTCAGGTACGCTCACCATGCTTCGATCCGGCTATATTAATTTAATGTTTGTGGGCCATACGATGGAGGGGCGTGCCTATATGACGGGAGAGAATGTTCACAGTGTCGTGGTGTGTGATAGACAGGTAATTTACAAAGTAGAGGAGCGAGGCTACATAGAGTTTTGTGACTCTACCTGTCACACGATACGGGCGACGGAAGTACTACCCTACGAGAGAATCGTGGAAACGTATATGTGTGATGTAACGTGCGCCGTTTACAATTTCCGCAAGGGGGACGTGGTAGCTGTGTTACCCCGACCTCCACCTCCACCCTTCCGAGCTCCACACCACCCGTCACCGTACTTCATGCCACCGCCACCGCCACCCTCAGAGAGACAGCCGTACTCAGCCCCAGAGTCACAGCCGTACCCAGCCCCAGAGTACCCACCACCAGAGTCGTCTACCTACCAGACGTCACAGGCGTACCCGTCGTCAGAGTCGTCTGTCTACCAGTCAGTAGAGTCACCTGCGTGCCCGCCGTCCGAGGCGTCTACCTACCAGGCGTCAGATTCACTGGCGTATCCACAGTCAGAGTCGCCTGTTTACCGGCCAGCAGAGTCACCTGCGTGCCCACCACCACCGCCGGAGGTAAAGTCGAAGAACCTGTAAATCTCGAGGATTTAAACATTTATAAAAATTATTCAAATGTTAAAATTATAGGTGAAACGCCCGCCGACTACATACTCAGCCTGGGCAGTTTCGGTAACGTTTTCCTTCCAAAGTCAATTATTATTTGGATTGTAAGCGCTTTAAATCTAAAGCACGCTGTATGATATATCTCGGAGGACAAAGTGTGATGTTTAAAAGTGAATTAATAAACTAGACGTACTCTGCTGCTGTCATCGGAGCTAGTGGTGAAATTTTGAAAAAAAACACGTTAAGAGCGAGTGTTTATTTCTTTTGCTGCATCTCCAATTGACATTATGCCGTTTAATGCTGTGTTGTGATGGATCCTACTCAAAGCTATCCAATCTTATTCGGCACAAAATTCAATGTCAGCAAACTGCTGCTCACCAGATACCTGTTGGGACGAGGAGGTATTATGCAGGGCGTTAGACATGATCGAGAAAGAGGAATACAATCGTGTCAAGTGCTTAAACGAACTTGAGAAAAACAAAAGTTATAACGTTGTGCTATCGGAAGAGCCCGAACCTAATGTTATTGTGCTTGAGTTTGTTGGAAGAGTAAGATTGCCAGGTAAAAACTGTGGAGACATTTCAATATACACTCTAGCGTCTCTCAACGTGTCTTGAACTATTTTGGAGGTGGCTCCTACTCATTTTTTAGATGGTAGATGTTTTTATATGTATTGGTCAAAACACCTAAATAATATTGCTGCTTGTTGTGAATGTTTTAAATTAACCAATTGTTGATTGGCAATAAAATTGACTCCTACTCATTTTCTAACTGGTAGATGTATTGGTCAAAAGACCTAAATAATATTGCTGCTTGTTGTATGTTTTATTAAATTAATAAATTGCTGATTGTCATATTAAGAAAAAACTAGCACTAAACTGTCGTTATTATTTTTAAATCCTCGCTGGACAATCAAAGACCTGAAGGAGACGCCAACATTGTTGTGACTTAGTTTGCTATCCAGGGTTGAATTGCTTATCTAATACATAATATATATTTACGAGTATATCTTACCCCCTTAATGTGAACAAACCAGTATACGTACTAAGATACATATGTAAGCCAAAGTTTCCAGGGTTCGATTCCCTGTGCAGGTGTAATTTTTTTTTTAAGAATATGATATGTATTAAAAGGGTGAAGAAGAAAATGCTACATATAAAGGAGGAAGCAGCTTTCTCATCACGGTGTTAGGAAGACTGCCCGCTGCGCCAAGTGTTCAGAAAGAATGTATAACTCTCTCTCTCTGTGAAGGGAGACATGTATTGGTCTGTTAATCTATGTCGCGTGGTCAACGGTCAAGACGTCTAAGGAATCACTTGGCCACGAGGCGTTAGCATGTCTGTCTGTCCCCCACCAGAGTCAAGTGTCCAGGCTTCGATTCCCTGTATGACTGAAAATGTTGGTTCAAGAGGGGGAATGGGAACTAGTACACCAATTGAAGCAAAAAGACGGTCTTACACATGTCAGGGGTTCGAAACCCTATATTAGCCACATGTCATGATTTTTTTTCTGGGAGAGCGGATTCCTGTAAGGTGTTTCCCTGTCTCACTCTCCGTGCAAAAGTTGGGGTTCACTTCCATGTCCTTTCAAAAAAAGTAATTATGTTGCTACCAACCCTATGTCAAATATGATCCTTTGAGCTGGTGGCAATCATCCAGTGAACCAGGATTCGAACCCCTGTCCTTGTTTCTCATCACTGCGTGTGAAGCGTTAGGATGTCTACCCACGGCGCCAAGTGTCCAGAAAGAATGTATCAGTCTCTCTCTCTGTCTGTGAAGGGAGACTTGTATTTGCCTGTTAATCTATGTCGCTTGGCTATTGTCAATGGTCAAGACGTCTAATGAATCAGCTGGCCGTGAGGCGCTAGCATGTCTGTCCGCCGCGCCACGTGTCCAGGCTTCGATTCCCTGTATGACTGAAAATGCTGGTTTAAGGGGGGAACGGGCTTTGTACTTAACTAGACGGTCTTACACCCATAATGCTTGAGACGGAGATTCTATGATAGTAGAGAGGGTGTAGACGTTAAAACATAACAGTTTTATAATATTTATTACCGCAACACTTAAACAAAAAAAATCACAAGTAATACACTCATGAAGATCTTGAAATTATGTTGTTATGTTTTAAATATGAAACTATATATGCGGACATAATATATATAACATTTACGCTAAACAAATTTTCCACTTCACAAAAATAATATACTTAACATATACAAAAACCCGCCTCAGTGGCGTAGTTGGTTAAAGCGCTCTGTGTATTGAGCTCAGCTGCTGAGGACTGGGAAGATCGAGGTTCGAATCTCGGTCGGGTGAACTGAGCGTGGTTTTCCAAAAGCATTTACTGCCAGCATTTCTCATATTAATTAGAGCGTTCTTATTAATCAACTCTTCTGGTAATGGAATATAGCTGCAATCACCCAAAGGAATATATTTAGCTCTAAGTATTTCACACGGTCCTCGGACACACCACTTCCTTTGTGGCTGAAAGAAGAAGCTGCTTTAATCATGTAAGTGCATGCATACTCAATCTGTGATTTTAATTCATCAGGACTTAGAGTGACCATGCACTGAGACTGAGCTTATAAGCTATATGAGCTTGTATTTATAGGATAGGAGAGAGGTGTGGGGTATAGACGTTAAAACACAAACATAATAATTTTTACAATATTTATTTGGTCATGAAAAAGTATATACACAGTGTAAAGTATACTGTGAATATTTACAATTTATAATTATTAGTATAAACATAACTGATTTTGTTTACAATATTTATTTACACACAGTGAAAAGTATACTGTGAATATTTACAATATATAATTATTAGTATGGACATAACTGGTTTTGTTTACAATATTTATTTACACACAGTGAAAAGTATACTGTGAATATTTACAATATAGGGGGAATAGTGGCCTCGGTACTAAAAGAAAATAAATATATATGTGAATAGATTTAAAATAAAAATATATACAATCAGTCTATCATATTTGACTGAAAAAAAATATACAAACAATGAATTAGATTTAAATAAAAAATATATATAATCAGTTTATCAGAAAAAAAAATATATATACAAACAATGTATTATATTTAAAATAAATATATATATACAAACATTTGGCTAGAATTAAAATATATACAAGTAACTAATTGACTAGAAAAAAATCAGGTAGGCAGAGGACTGTACTGGCAAATAAAAAAATATAAAAAAGTAACCCGGGTGCATAAAAAAAATATAAAAAAATATGCTTGTTTTCATGCAGAAAAAAATATGAAAAAAAATCTCAAATCTTTGAAAAATGGTATGTCAGTGGAACTGTCTAGAGTGAAAGAAAAAAAAAGATGATTATTCAGCCCGTCTAAATGATCATCTTTTATTCGTGGCGAGCGCGTTTACAAGGACTCTGATACCCAAACGGCAACGTATTAAAATCATCTGTTATCCGACGTTTGGTGTACACGGGCCGGTAGACTTTAGTCTGCGAAACGGTACATACAGTCGCAAGACCTTTTCTTACAATTTTGTGCGGTATCTGTATGTATCTTTCCGCAGCCTGTTCGGTGACCATCGCTTTCAAAACTTCAAAATTAACATCGTTCCGGTTGCCATAGTTTATGGTGATCCCGCGAACCTTGCACACCGTTTTTGTTTTGGCAGGATCACCGCCAACGCAAACTCGGTAAGCGTAATTTTTGGGACCGCCAGATACAAAGGCGCTAATGTAGCTTTCCGGACCGTAATCCTGAAGTTCATCAGTGAGGTCACCTAAAAAGTCTCCGGTCGGTGGACTCCAATCGCCGGGGCGTTCGGTGAATAGAACGCTATCTGTATCATGATACAAAACGCGGTCCCCCAATTGTTCAAGGATGCTGTATAAGTGCAACCTAGCCATAGCAGTCGTGTAGCACGCCACCGCCACACTCGTGTTAGGGTTAGGGCGCAACGCGTCACGCGCATCCTTGTAATTGAGGAACATAACCTCATCATTTACATCAATGACGCTGTCCACGGTGATGTACGGATCCGTCAGGTACTTGTGGACGCCCTGATAGTCGTTGACAACGGCTACGTGTGGTAAATCGGGTCTTTGCCCAAACTTTCCCCATAGTGAATTTAAAAAAGTTTAGCCAGAGTGCGGAGACCAGGGTTTTTACAAACAGAGCCGAAATCTAGTTTTACCCCTTCCCTTTCCTCATAATTTTGAATGTATGCTAACTTTTCCTCCTGTGAGGTACACCACTCTGGCCATCCGCTGGCTTCTTGTTTAATTTTCAAAAAAGTATCAATGTACCCGTGAAACAACCCTCCAGAACGCGTCTGACGGTCATAAACAGATACATTGTACTCCCACATTTCGTGCACTGCTTCAACGGTGTAGCCTTTCTCAACGGCTTTCCGGATCTCGTCAATCACCCAGACGCCTGTCAACCAGCGATCTTTTTTGTCGTTGTGCTGACACGCGCCTTGGTTTTTCTCCTCCCCGCATTTCCTGCACAAGATGAACATTAGCTTGTCGTGCATCCGTGTAGGCAATACGGGCAGGAATAAATCTCGCGGAGGCGTCACTGTAACTTTGGCTATGCCTTCTACTTGATCTATAGACGGACAATTTGGTTCCAAGTGAATTTTGGGGTGGCCGACTGGGTATTTTTTGTACTTGCAAACGTATGGATACAATGAACACACATCCAAGTACTTGATCTTCTCCCCACAAGAAAGGTCTGTTTCGTGGAAGAGCTTGATACAATTTGTACGCCCGCCAAAGAATGCATCCCTGGGACTGAGAGGTTCCTTAGTATGCACCTCGTGCCGGAGTACAAATTACTGCAAGTCCTTGTCTGCGCGTTTCATCGCATTAAACATGCACTCCCACATCTCTACGACCGTGTAGCCGGCATTCTTAAACTTTTCCAAACAAGCCATGGTCGCTTCATAACGCGTCTCCATGGTCTCGTGGGGCTATTTTTGACCGGGGTGGTCCTGTCAGGGTAACAGAGAGGGCACCCGTGCCAATAACAGCCCCAAAACTGGAAGACGGTGGTGGTATCTCCAGCTTTAACAACACCGTCTACACGTCGCCCTAACACATATTCCTCACGGCCGTTACCCGCATGAAGAATAGAGACACCGCGTTGATGGGCCTCCCAGCAGAGCCATTGTACAGCGACGTGCGACTGTTGGTCTGCGCACCGATAGCCACCGTTAGGGATAATACCGATAGTATTCTCCTTAAGATGACTTCGGCGGTAAACCAACATGGCCGCTCCAGCTATCGTACACGCCTCTCTGAAAGGATCCACCTTTGCTTTCTCCATGAGCATCTCTCTAAACTTCAGGCAGGCCTTCCGTAGGATCTCTACATCTTTCACACAATACAGTTCCAACTCGCGTTTAAAATCAAAGACATAGTTATCTTTGACCAACGCGTCATACCACTTCTCAAAGTGCTCCTTTCCCTCAACTGACATCTCGCCGATGCCGTAGTCCTCCTTTGGCGGCAAGGGACCCCTATACCCCGCGTTTTCTTTTTTATTGAAAAAATGGGGGAAATGTCCCTTGGCCAAAGACTCGTCCAAGCCGAAAGTTTTGGGCAATTTGGACAGCGACATCGGGAGAAAGTTCAGTGAGTCAATAAAGTGGAGCGGGCCGTAACGCATGGACATGATTTTCCCACCGTTCATTATAAGTTCTGGAGTCCATTTTTTTACCTCCATCATGTATTTTAAAATAAAATTTCCATCATAGGATTTTGCGTTATGGCCAAGGAGGGTGATATCCTTAAATTTTGAAGCTTTAATTTGAACAATAAATTCGAAAAATTGGGCCATTGTGGTATCACCCTTGAATATGCGAGTCCTATCGCCCCCACAGTCGGTGCAATGATAGTCATTTGCATCTATATGAACACAAGCCTTACAACACGTTTGCACGACACATAGGTTTGGTTCGTGTAAGTACGTGCTGACCGCACCTTGAAGAAGCGTTTCTTGTCTGCATTCAAAGTCATAGAATACAAACATGAAACTACTCTTTTCCAGTGACGGCTTTGACGGGGCCTGTTTCATATAACAGAAATGACCAAAAGGACGATGGGTTTCGCATACTCTACAAAAAGTCTCATAACACCTATGTGAATAATTTGATTTTTCCAAACTGAAAAATTGCCCGCATACCTCGCAAACCTTTTTGACATCACAGACCGATCTGTGACCGCTGAAAAAACCGGGACGTTTATGGTTATCAAAGCACGTCTGATTTGTGAACCAACGCCCGCAGTCTTTACAGACCACAGATCGGCCTCCGCTACAAACCGCTTTAGCGTGGCACTTTTTGCACGCGGATTCACACTTGTGTTTGTTCTTATTACTGAACGACACACGGCACTCACGGCAAAAGTACGAGCACTTAAATGCGGCTGTCAAGGATGTTATGACATCAAAATGGTTTTGCTTATCGTCGTGAAAATACAAATCAAGGTGCCCCTTAAAGGAATGTTCGGAGGGAGTAGGCCCCTCATACAAGACCTGTCTCCCCCGACGTTCCCTGAACACGGTGATTTTGTATTCGGAAAGGTATGCTTGAAATTGTTTCAGCTCAGTGAGCCCACCACCTTTCAAAAGATTCACACAGGCATCACGGCATAGTTCCTCTGCTTCGAGTTTTTGAATAGGTCGACCCATTTTGATTTGTCTAAAGGTGTTCACGTCCATGCATCCTGGTTCTCTTTTATTGTCACATATAGCTTTGGCGACAACCAATGCACGGGCAAGACAAAGTGTGTCGTCATTTTGAATCGTAATGATCCCTTTGTTATTACGGCTATATGTGCTTGCGGGAGAGAGTTTATCACAATAACGTCCACTCCCGCGAGGCTCCTTAAAGTGGGAGAGTTTAACGTACAATGGTGCAGTACTCAAAAACAAACTATTACTCTGCAACACGCGACTTACGTTATCAAGCACTGCTCTAGCGTCTAGCTGGTCTGCTCGTCTAAATGAGACATACACAGGGCTTAACGTTGAGTCAGTGCTACTCAAAAGTAAGCCTACGTGGTCATCGGCGCTAACGCCATGGTCCTGCAACCGATGGAGCAAATTAGTAATTTGTTCTTCAAGCCAGCTTAATGCGTCACGATCGCTTGCTGGTGCACCAAGATGTACGGTAATTTCTCTACCAGTATAAAAGAAACGCCTCAATTATTTAATCCTCTCTTCGATGATGCGAAGAGGGACGCCATTTTGCAATTCCCCACCTACCTGATTCACCTGGCCACTAATTCCGTTTTGAGGGGCAAACGACGGTCCCGCTATCGCCAGCTCCTCGGGCCCCATCTCCCTCGCCGCCGCCGCCGCCGCCGGGGCTCGAACTCCGTCTCCCTGCTGTAGAGGCCGGAGTGAAGATGTTCCGGCTTGCAGGGACACAGGGGCTCGAACCCCTTCTCTCTGGAGCTGGGGCGATGCGACTACATAGGGCTGGAGGGGTCCCACCGCTGGTGATGGTGGCTCTGTGGTCATCCCGCCATTTCCGGCCTCCAATTCAGCTATAACACATGTCAAAGTAAGCCTTGTTACAACAGGCGCATATTTTTTTCTTTAAAATGTATAATATGTTTGAATTTTTCAATTGCTTTAGACGTAACAGGCATTTACAGAAGTGAGTCAGCGTTTGCGGGGGAGGGAGAGTGAAAATTTGTCTCTAGTTTACCTTGGTAAGATTCGAACCTAACACTCATCTCTTTAATACTTTTTGTATTATTATTATTATAGCATGTTCAATTTTTCAATTGCTTTAGACGTAACCGACATTTACAGAAGTGCGTCAGCACTTGCGGTGGAGGGAGAGTGAAAAAAATTGTCTCTAGTTTACCTTGCTAAGATTTGAAGCTCAAACTCATCTCTTTAATACTTTTTGTATTATTATTATTATTATTATATCATTTTAGCAGCGGAGATTACGTCTTAAGATACTTTTCGCTTTAATTGTTTCAACTACGAATGTGTCAATTTATTGAAAAAAAACGCCTGAGATTATGCTCGCGTAATGAATTGATAGCTATGATACTAGATGTTGTTTCTAACGCCTGCATAATGAGTGGATAGACAGCCCGCCGCACTTAACACAACGAAAGTTAGACACCTTAAAAGGGGTAGTAAAATTTGAGTTTATAACAGCTTTCTTTAAATCGGGGTAAAATATGTTCAACCCTTTTCAAAAACATTTGTTTGGTTATCATAAGCTACTAGCTGCCTCCTATATTTGAAATATGTATCTAGAGGCAGCTGTATCCTTAATATGCATTACTTTATTTATAAAATAAGCACAACTTTTAATATTATGTTTGGCGGTAAACAAAAGACGGTAATAAATTGACAGAGGAAATGTACAGCCCTTAACTAAAAAAACATTTTACTATATTAAGCCTGCAACGTGTAAACATACATAAGAACACGTAAACATTTAGACTGGAATTAAAAAAAGTACGCCCTAAAGTGTCAGCCAGACAATGAATTGATAGCTATGATACTAGATGTTGTTTCTAACGCCTGCATAATGAGTGGATAGACAGCCCGCCGCACTTAACACAACGAAAGTTAGACACCTTAAAAGGGGTAGTAAAATTTGAGTTTATAACAGCTTTCTTTAAATCGGGGAAAAATATGTTCAACCCTTTTCAAAAAACATTTGTTTGGTTATCATAAGCTACTAGCTGCCTCCTATATTTGAAATATGTATCTAGAGGCAGCTGTATCCTTAACATGCATTACTTTATTTATAAAATAAGCACAACTTTTAAGATTATGTTTGGCGGTAAACAAAAGACGGTAATAAATTGACAGAGGAAATGTACAGCCCTTAACTAAAATACATTTTACTATATTAAGCCTGCAACGTGTAAACATACATAAGAACACGTAAACATTTAGACTGGAATTAAAAAAAGTACGCCCTAAAGTGTCAGCCAGACACAAATTTAGTACAAGAAGAATAAACTCTCATTTTAAACCCCTGTTTGGATTCGAACCCGTGGCACTGCATACATATAGTTTTTTAAATTGGTCACTATTACACATCATAAATTAAAGTGTATGGACTTATGTTTATGCAGAGTGAAACGTGACTGTCTAAAGTGTTGATTACAATTTTCTGACTTTGTACAGGAAATGAATCCGTGACCAGGAGACACTAAAATGATACTCGTTCACATTGTAAAACGACAATTATAATTTTCTGTCTTTGAACCCGGGACCCTTTATTGAACAAAATAGTTGACTAAACCAGTATTTTCGCTTATCCCAAGAGGGAATTGAACCAAGGACTCCCCCCCAATGGCTCAGTATAAATCATACAGGTAGGATTTTTAATAAACGTTTAAGTAGCAATATAGTTTTCCTTGCTCTAAACTGTAAACACACGCATTCTTTTATACACTAAACGATGTAGTACAAGCTCACTGCTAGCAATTGTTTTCGACTCTGAGGGGCGATATAACAGGATTTGTGCGAGAGAGAGAAAGCTACACTGCCTACTGGCTACATGTAGAAGGTACTTACATAGCAGTCGGTCAAGGGTGTCCAAATCTGCCCAAACAGCGGGAGGTGCATTTCCCATGGCGACGAGGGGTACCGGTGGTAGGGGCGCGGGCGCAAAGATACAGGGAGAGGGCCTGGGGGCGACATCAGTGGCGTCGTGAGTGGCACCGATTCGTAAGGGCGCCTCCGGGGGAGTCGATGTCTCTACAACTGACGGTATGCACCCCCGAAGCCCTTCGTCTAAACCGTACGGATCCCAGTAGTCTGAAATTAACTAAATACAAATTAATTAGCATTTACAGGAAAAAAAAACACCAACAAGACTCCAATATATATGTTTTTAGTCTGTTACTTACCCATCGACGCGTTACCATCAGCGTTGCAAATTCCGTTTTCATCGAACAGTAGCAGCTGGTCCAGGCTATTGGGATCCTCCGGTTGTATATCCCCTCCAATCATCGGGGCTCTTCAACTAACAAAAAAGAAGAACACCATTGTACGCCCCAGCTGTATTAGTCAACAAAAAAAACACCAGTTAAAATATACAGAAAAAAACTTACCTAAATTTAGAAAATTTTCTAGCGACTCGAAACTCATTTTTTGATGTTCGGCGGCGTCAATCACAAATTGAAATGACCAAATGTAATGAGCGGGTTCTATTTATACCCTCTTCAAAGAGCCTGCCGTCTGTAATGACCTAATACTCTAATGTGTCTCTGCGCATGCGCAACACAGACCTGTCCATAAGTCCCTTTGTAAATCCCGTTATTTCAGTAGTCGGCATCGACCCAGTGAAGTGGACGGAGGTGCCTGCTCGATGCTCTGTTCCACTGCCTTAAATATGATTGAAGAATGACCCTGAGCACGGAACGAATCCTGGATAGCTCAGTGGTCAGAGCAATGGCGTACTAAGCCAGAGGTCACGGGTTTGGAACTTGAAACCTTACCTTAAATATTTTAATTTGTTTGGTAGAAAGACCAAAACTATAGTATGAAGAGCATATAGCTACTTTACCGGCGGTCAGTATCTATCAACATACTTGCTCGGTATGCGTTTGTTATTCACCTGCATCACAGGTAGCGTAGTCTAAGGCGTCACTGCCAATGCCTGGGAGGTCGCGGGTTTGATTCCCGTTCTGGTACATGACCATTCTAGGTGTCAGCCCTCCCGCAAACGTAGACCAAAGGTGTTTTTTTCCGCACCCTTCGTGAAAATGCGGGTACATTTTCAGTCCTCCTATCTACTTAGCGGGGTTCATCATTGGTTTGACTTCGAACACTGAGGCAAATGCGGGTACACTATCCCAAGATATTAAATACCGTGTGTGAACTCGTCACCTTACCTTAAATATTAACAACATATTCTTACTAGTTTTTTTTATTGACAATCAACAATTAATTTACAAGCGCAATATTATTTAGGTCTTTGCCGACTGTGAGTACTTGACGTATGAATAGGGGATTCTGCCTGTTTAAAGTATATGCTGTATATCACATGACTTGAGACGTATGAATATGTTAAATAGTGAGTATTCAGACAGAACTTTTATTTGCTTTCTACCCTAGAATTATTTGTACTGCAGATCACCTGACTTGACGTATGAATACAGGGTTCTGACCGTTTAAAATATCACATGGCCGGGCGTATGATAAATACTCAGCAAATTGTTAAAGAAAACCTTACATTGCCTTATTTATTATTTGTAAACTCTCCTAGAAACCTTACATTAACTAAACTGGATTTCGATGCCATCTAGTGGGCCGATAAGCAAGCACGACAAAACCCTGTACGGCAATTAAATAATATTAATATAATATTAAATATTAAATAATGTATAACCTTTACACATGTTCCTATGTTAAATACCTAGGGGAAAAAAATCATGGCGGCTAGCGTATGATAAATACTCAGCAAATTGTTAAAGAAAACCTTACATTGCCTTATTTATTATTTGTAAACTCTCCTAGAAACCTTACATTAACTAAACTGGCTTTCGATGCCATCTAGTGGGCCGATAAGCAAGCACGACAAAACCCTGTACGGCAATTAAATAATATTAATATAATATTAAATATTAAATAATGTATAACCTTTACACATGTTCCTATGTTAAATACCTAGGGGAAAAAAATCATGGCGGCTATATATATTTTGATAACATAAATAATAACTTTTA
This sequence comes from Timema cristinae, assembly GCA_039000515.1. NCBI lineage: Eukaryota > Metazoa > Arthropoda > Insecta > Phasmatodea > Timematidae > Timema > Timema cristinae. The sequence continues at coordinate 8,011 of JBCFYV010002750.1, read as the reverse complement.
CATAAGTTTATAAGTAAAATATCTAGGAAAAAATCACGGTGCTTATGTAGTATAGTCTTTTGCTATAGTAGCGCCTTAAACCATGTGGTCATTCTTTATGTTACGTGCAATGATAAGCTAAATACCCGTTTTCATATTCGTTATACAGATACAATTACAGAGGATTAGCCATTTAATTTATCTGTACTTAGTCCGCTCTTGCAGAGGGCGAGAGAATTATTAACATTGAGTCGAAGTTGTGCGGTGTTATCGCCTATTAAGGGGGTAACTAACTAATCGGGCCGTCGGTAAGGCGTTCAGTAATTTGATGGTCTCTGGTTCGAATCCAATCTAGACACACGAATTACAAACTAACTTAGCTATAGAACAGTAAATTCACCGTGCAAAACGGGCGTCGCTAAAATCTACCCTCCCTCAGTGCATCTGAAGGTACTCTCGCAAATGTTGAGTGCATTGATGTGTGGGCTTAAACTTTCATAGGGATATAGTTGCGAACATTAAATTCAATATTATTCCTCCGTTGCGAGCATTGAGCGTTGAGAGCTGACTTGGGCCGTCCGCTTTCACGGAATGTAAAAGCGAATCTGCCGTTTAACGGGACTTTTCATAGCGGCCTTACAGGTGTCTATTTTGAGAAAACACAATGACTCCTCAAGGTGAATGGAGGTTATTGCTCGGTACGTCGCCCCCCAGAAGGTAATGACCGGGGAGGGGGGAAAACCAGGATGAACAACCCCGGCTCTGAGGGAGGGGTGGGGAGGGAAAAGTGAAAGGCTGAGTTGGTCATCAGAAGCCAGCGAGCCAGCTTGTGTCATCTAATATCCGGCATCCGGAGGAGAAAGACGTGGAGCGCGAGCCCGGGTGGCTCTATGCTTCAGCAAATAAACTACAGCGCCCTAATTGATGAATAAAAAACACCTCTATCCTACCAATCGGAGGAGAAAGACGTGGAGCGCGAGTGGCTCTATGCTTCAGCAAATAAACTACAGCGCCCTAATTGATGAATAAAAAAACCTCTATCCTACCAATAATAACTCCAACGCCTCTATCCTACCAATTAACTAATTAATTAATTAACAATAATCAATTAACTATAATTAATAAAAAAGAACCAACATGTCCAGGGTTTGTAGGGGAGGGGGAAAACCAACAGCCAATCAGAGGAAAGTAGGGCAGCGGAAGGAGGGGTGGGGGAAGGAGGGGAGCAGCCAATCACAGAGCAGGAGGCGTGGTCACGTGACCAAATCCCACCAATCCCAGCCTGTTTTGATCAGCCATCCCCACTACTATCATGTTTCCTGGCAACCAATACTTATCATTTCTTGATTATTTTTTTTTTAACGTTAGAGTTTGATTAATTAATCTATGTTTTATAAGGAATATAAACGATAATATTACACGTGATAGTGTAATATAATATTATCTACGACATCACTGGAGGCTAACATACGAGGCTAAATGGATAACAAGATACAATTGAGATCATCACCTAAGAGACTCTCCATCTAATTTATACCTGATCATCATTACAAAAACAAGGATTACAATTGTTAGTATGTTTATTTCTAAAGAATAGTGATATATTGATGTGTGTCTACCTGCATTATTAGTAGTAACTTAATGACCTACCAAATAATGTTACTATTTTATTTTAGGTTACCTGATAGATCATTATCTTGTCAAATCAATGTACTCTTGTTTTACCTTTAACTCAAAACTATATTTTTGGACGTTAATATAAAAATTACAACTGTATATTCAAATGACCTAGAGATTTCTATAATTTTGACCAATTTTAGGAAACCAGTCTTATATTAATTACAAAGTTCATCAACCCTTATTATTTTAGCAGTGAAAGTAAATCTCTAGACGATGTTTTGAACTTTTCCGAAAATCCAAGCTATAGGAAATTAATACAAAAGAATTATTAAGAATAGTGGCTTAGAAAAAAGGATGATTTCTTCTATACAGAATATTTTGACGCTGTAGAAACTTAATCTTTATGAAATTTGTTATGTAAGATTTTCCTTAAATAAAGTACGTTCATCCACATATTTTGGTCAAATTGCTCGGATATTTAAGATTTAGGCCTATTCTTCATATGTTTGGATAGAGAATGATTATGCTATCAGGACCCCGCTTTTTGTTCTTGACAAACATTATAGTTTGAGCCCTGGAGTCGCTTAAATATGTGTACAAGGCATGAGTTTTCTAAAAAAAAAAGGGTGTGTGTACTTATGTACGCGCGTGAGAAGTTATACCTTCTTTGGCATCATTAAAAATTTAATAATATATATATAAATATATATATATATATATTATTAAATTATTATTATTCTCGTGTCACAATGTTCGTTCCCGTACTCCTCCGAAATGGCTTGACCGATTCTCATGAAATTTTGTGAGCATATTGAGTAGGTCTGAGAATCGGCCAACATCTATTTTTCATACCCCTTAGTGATAAGGGTTGTCCACCCTTAACATTTTTCTTTAATTTTTAGACTTTTTTTAATTTCTGTATTTTTTTTATTATGTCGCATTAAAAAATACATACAACCCTAAATTTTTACCCTTTTATCACCAACCCCTATTTTTTAATAGCCATTTTAGTAATTTAATCATTTTTCATCCCCGGTCGATATATATATATAGACTATGTATTTTATATATATGTATATATAATATATATATTTTCATATATGTATCTATATATATATAAAAAGAAAAGTTCTGACTCATCAAGGCCCAACCCAAACCCTTGGACCTAGAAAGCTGAAATTTTGCACAGAGGTTCCCTTTATGATGTATACAAGGAACAAGGACGGATTTTTTGAAATTCCCACGGGATAGGGAATAAAGAGTATTAATATAATTATTATAACACACTGGGTAACGGGCAGCGTTGGGAGTTGGGATTATGTATTTCTTATCCCACAGAGGGTCACGGGAAACGCCGTGCGGGACTGCTAGCTAGCTGACCCGGCAAACGTTGTTTTGCCATATAAATAATTTTTAAGTAATTTCTAGTGTAGACAAAAAATAGCTTACTTATTGTGTGTAAGAATGTGGTATATGCGTGAAATAGGCATGGAGCGCTGTGAACGATGAGGGAATATAAAAATAACAAAAGGCAAACATTATTTTTAAGTTATTATAATGTATTCCTTAAAATTATATATCATTAATTAATCAATTACGACAGTAACACTAACAAACAATATCAATCTCTTAATGCTATAGCGTGAACAATATTTTTTGTTAGTCCATCTTTAGCTAACACAAACAAACTGGATGGTTTACCCACTCGAGAGCATGCCACGTATAATTGTCCGTATGAAAAACATGGTGTTCTCAAATCTAAGCCACAAATAGACATCGTTTGACCTTGGGATTTGTTGATAGTCATTGCAAATGCCAATCTAATCGGAAACTGAATACGTTTGAATTGAATTGGCACATCTGTAGGTATAATAGGAATCCGTGGTATTAATATATTTTCACCTCGGAACTTGCCATTTAAAATGCTGGCTTCGATCACGTCTTTCATTAATTTTTGAATGACTAATCGCGTACTGGCGGGGATAACTAATTAAATGACGATTGATCAGTTATCGACCGGGGATGAAAAATGATTAAATTACTAAAATGGCTATTAAAAAATAGGGGTTGGTGATAAAAGGGTAAAAATTTAGGGTTGTATGTATTTTTTAATGCGACATAATAAAAAAAATAAAGAAATTTAAAAAATGTCTAAAAATTAAAGAAAAATGTTAAGGGTGGACAACCCTTATCACTAAGGGGTATGAAAAATAGATGTTGGCCGATTCTCAGACCTACTCAATATGCTCACAAAATTTCATGAGAATCGGTCAAGCCGTTTCGGAGGAGTACGGGAACGAACATTGTGACACGAGAATTTTATATATAAGATATATATATAATTATTCAAAATAAAATTTAGAAAATAATAAATATATATGACATAATTTGTACTAAATATTATAAGATTCTTAATTTTAAATATTTATTATTGATTATTTAATATTTTAAAAGTAAATTAATAAATTTAATTATAAATTCAAAAATTGAATTTAAGTTTATTAATTTTTAAAATATTTATTATTTTCTTAATTTAATATTCACTTTTCATTTTTATCAAAAAGTTTTAATTAAATTTGTTCATTTATTTTTATAAATATTTATTATTTATTCAATTTAATAATAGATATTAAAAATTAATATTTTAATTTGATTTTCGATTTAAATTTTTATCACAATTTTTTTATTAATTTTATTTCTTTATTTTGTAAATATTAAATAACCAATAATAAATATTTAACAATAATAATTTAATAATATTTAGTATTAATTATGTTAAATAATAATTTAATAATATTTAGTATTAATTATGTTAAATAATATTTTAATTTATATCAATAAATAATACATACGGATAGTTAACCTCCATTATACTGTAGCAATTGAAAAAGTCTATAAGCACAATTTTTTTCACTAATATTTACGAATAGTAAATAATATTAATCAAAATATTCAATTTAAATCATTACTGAATATAATTTATTAGCACATATATAATTCGCACTTGTATGAAACTAAAACACGTGTTGTGAATGTAGAAACTAGAAACATGTGGATAAATATTATATATATATGAAAACAGTGATCAGAGGTGACGAGCGTACCAACATGCACGACTAACAGAGGTTCTATTTCTATTTTGTTGGTAGCTTTTTTTTTTTCGAGACTTAGTGAGCGGTTTAGCTTCAACCTGTTACTTTTGTGTTACAGTGATGCACGCGCATCTTAAAATTTAACTCTCATCATTTTTTCATAACGCGCCTAAAGAAGCATAACTTCAAAAAAAGTTTCATTCCTATATTTTGTTCAAATTACTAAAATCTTTAGGGTTTATGCCTATGCACACTTATATATTTGGGTGTGGAAATGATTTTGCTATCAAGGTCCTGCTTTGTTCCTTTGATAAAAACAATTTGATTTGGGTCCTGGGGCATCTTATATATGTTTGTAATTCAAGATTTTTTTATAAAAAATATGTTTGGGTCAAATTGCTTCAATCTGTAGGGTCTAAACCTATACACACTTATATGATTGGATAGATAGTTGATTATACTATCAGAGCCCTCCATTTAATTCTTGACACAAATTTTGATTTGGGCTTTAGAAGCGCCGTAAATATGAGTTTATTTCAGCATTTTACTTATAAAAATATGTTCTTCACACAGTTTAGGCCAAATTACTCAGATTTATGTTATAAGCCCAATCAAACATAATGTTAAAGAGTTTTGTAATTATATATATATATAAAAAAATATATATATATATTATATATATTTATATATATATATATTAATATACATATGTTTATATGTTTTTTATGTTTGTATTATTTGTTATTTGTATTTGGCTTATTTTGGTTTTAGACGTGAAGTTTATTGTTGATGTGGAATTGATCAGTCCAATAATAAAATGTTGTTGTTAAACTAGCTACTGTTGTCAATTTTTTATAAAATACTATTTAAATACAGGATTTCCATTAATATGAACCTATGGTTATTTATTATAAAGACAGCTATATCTTAGTTTTAAAGGAAAGCATTTTATACACATATTAATTATGTAAATTTTATAAAAACTGGTATATTAATTAAAAATCCAAATTATGTTTTAAAATAATAAGATAATTTAAAACATATATACTTTTATATTGTCATAGTGATAGTGCTGCTCTCTAATAACCACGGAATGTGTTAAGGAGTTTCTCTACTGCTGCCATCTATCAGACATGTTGTACCGCAATTAAATAAATATAATTAATGATTTTGTGGATAAAATGCTAATATTTCTAGTAGATATAAATGAGACTTTTTATTTGTGGTGCTTGTTTAAAAAATGTCTGAATGTAGACCAATCAGAATGGATACAATTTAGAATTTTGTGGATATTATGAAAATGGATACAAACCAGATATTTTATTTGTGGTGATTTTTAAGAAATGTCTAAATGGATACATTTCAGTTGTATCGCAAGATAGCTGCATTTTTAAGTTATTATAGGGTAAATCTGGGGGGCATCGTGCTTGCCGCGATCAAATAGTCGAAAATCCTAAAACATATCTCACTTTTTGTCGTATACTACTTGGACAATCACAGTATTTTTTCAGAACTCTTTATAAAGATCTTAAAATACATGAAGATATTATTAAAAATCCCATATTCTAATTAGCTTTCTTTGAAACACTGTTTTCTAACTACTCCAATTCTTAACTTTCTCTACGTATTGTCACAAGAATATTACAATTGTGTAAACCATCCGTATAATTAATCTGGTAATATTGTGTCATATTAGAGGAAGGTATATTATTTTGTGCAATTATATTCACCAAAATAAAACAACTCTATAAAATTAGCTGGTAAATATCCATTTTTTTCTTAATTTAATTTAAAATATGTAGTGAAAATAATAACTTGTACTTAATGAAGCTTTATATTAATTAATATTGACATAAAGTAAAATAAATTATACGAGCATTGCAGATTCTTTCTTTCACTTTATCTTAAAATATACATTTATTAATTTACTATAAATTCTTAAGTTTTTCGAAATGAATAATAGGTATATCTATGCATTGTTGTAACAATATTACTCCAACGTTCAAACTTGAAAAAATATACGTTATTTACTCTATGGCATTTAGAACTAGGAACCCTATCACGGAAAACATGAAAAAATATAAATATCTCTGTCCACCAAAGAGAATAATAATCAAATTCATTTTCAGTCTTGAATTAAAAAGTATATATATATTTGATTTAGCTAAGATATTTTTTGTTTTATAATGATATATTTCAATTAAAAGATTTTAATCTTTTATTATACTACAACCTTACAAAATAAGTTAATTCGTTTCTCAAATAGTTGTGGAGAAATCATGAATATTGGTAAATTTTCTCCATGTAAGTCTTTTTCAAGAGAATATAAGGATTGCCATCTTGTTTGTAATTATAAAAATGTCTAGATATAAAAAAATAATTAAAATCGTTAGAACAAATTTTGAGAAAATTTATATTTTCTCTTTATGACCTTCAGTAAAAAAAAACTTGATTTTTGGGCTAGGTATCTAATTACAAAAATCCCTCTGGGGACATTAAAAAAATCACTAGATACCAGGTCTTAACCCAATTAGTAATATTGTTTCGGATCTAGCCGGGTATAGACAAACGGACAGACAAACAGATATTCAGAATTGTGAAAAACACATTTTTTTTCAGAGGGTCCTGAAACGTCGACATTTTTCAAAATAGTGAGTTCGATTTTTTTTTACGATTTTTTTTTTTTTACGTTTGCTCCGAGATGTCGAAAGAAAGTAATACGAATCGTGTAGAATATATATATATATATATATATATATATATATATATACATATAGTTTGTTTTAGTACCGCGTCTTACTAACTGTTTTAGTTAAACACCTACGTACTAATTACATTAATGTACTGGGGATGGCGTTGGATTAATTTAGACCAAGCGTATTTTTAATTCAAAATTTTTTGAAGCCCCCACCCCCGACTCGTTCCCGATGGGAGCACCCGCGGCCTCCCACCCTTACGAAAATCCTGGATTCACCCTTGTGATGTACAAACACTTACCCTAAGAGGTTAAAGGTAAAACAACATCAACTTCTTGAGAGACTTACTTATTTGCTTAATTTATGGTACTAGAGAATTATTCCGTTTGAACTTAAGTATCTCTTCACAACTGAAGTTCACAAAATTATATTGATATATTTGCCAATATATCGGAAACTATTGGTTTTATAAAAATATATTTCACGTAAAAGTTATATACTTTTAATAATACTAAAATTGTACACTGGTAAGTTATTTAGTATCTTAAATATTTGCGGGGATATAAATCATTTTTGCTTCTGTAAGGAACCCTAAAAGTCATTTTCATGCGAAAATGAAAAATA
>JBCFYV010002749.1:0-64633 GCA_039000515.1 Timema cristinae | reverse complement strand
AATCAAGCATTCTCTTATAGATCGCTCATCTTTAAGAGGTTTTGAATTTGATACAATCAACTGTGACAAGGTATAACTAGATTTCACTGCTGTCTCATTTACTAACACATCGAAAAATATGTTGTTTTATAAGACCTAATTTCAACTCGATCAATCTTTCTTTTCTCATTTTTCCAACAAATAAATCACACTTCTTCTTGTGAGTACTACTATGATAACCATTATAGTTGCACTCTTTACAAAAACTGATTGTCTGTTTACATATGAGACAAACAATGTTATTATTTATTTGGTGAACAAAATATGTCTTCTCCCATTTTTTCTGAAATACATGACCTCCCTCTTCGATTTTGAGTTTTAAAGGCTTTGAAAAAGATATTTTGAGAGGCACACTATTTGAAACGTAATTAACAAATAAGTCATCCTTTATAAATACAATAATATATATTTTAATTTGAATGCATTCAAACTACGTTTATGTTACCACTTATTTATATTTCACCAAATACAATTTGAAAAAATTCCATAGCCAGATACTATGGCAGACAAATGAGAATTATTTCAATATTTTGCTTTGCTATCTCGTAACTCTGGAATAGGAAACTGCCAACGAAAACGAATGTTTTCTTTTTGTTTTCTTCAGTGAGATTCCCGCGCTAATGTTATCACTTAGGCTACGACCATACGTGCTGTAAAATACTGCCAGAACCCGCAGTAAAATAAAGCATAAAACTGCACCCAATAGATTCAAATGTAGCCAACTATACAATGTTGTAAATTACTGCTTGGTTAGAAAGTGGAACTTATTTCAAGGTCGTGTTGTAGATGAATAGGCCTGGGCCACAGACAAATAATATACCCAGACACCCAACCTCCAGGTTAAAATGGCTGCGCTCCTTTTGACAGCTTGAGTCCTGCAACACTAGGATCGCTGCGGTTAGTTCCATCATCACCAGCAGTGACACTAGCGAAGCCCAGTGTTGAAGGACTCAAGCTGCCAAAAGGAGAACCTCCACAAGGTTTAGTGTCTGTCTCTTACTTGTCTGGCCTGAGCCCATAATTCTAGCGACAGTTTACAGAGAAAGAGTGGCCACACGTGCAATAGGGTACCCGTCATTTGGCCTAAAAGGCATTTGGCCTAAAGTGTAGGCTAAACGCCTTTAGGCCAAATGCCTTTTAGGCCAAATGCCTTTTAGGCCAAACGACTTTTTGTAAAGTTAATTTTTAGACCATTTATTAAAATATGTTTTGCTGTCTCCGGAAACATTCGTTAAGATTTGTAGTGATGCTAATAGATGGCGAGGTGTGTAGTGTTTAGTTAAATAGTATATACTACCGTTTCAAAATATATAAGTCTTTTCTCAATTTACTACTTCCCAAGGTATAGCAGCACGTCCATTAACCTGTAGTACCACTTTTGTATGTTGAACTTTATACATTGCCAAGGTTTTGTTCTAATTTTGACAAGCCATCTTGTTAATGTAGGGAGTGCCAGGCCACTACTGTGGTTCGGATTCCACGTTAAACTGTAGGTCCTTCATTTCATCTCACAATCACCCTACCATTACACATTAGCGTAAGTTTGTATAACCCGAACGGGTAGTAAGATTTGGTGCTAATAATAATAATTTTTGTACCGTTTTGTACCAGAAATAAAAAGTTTTGTACCCGTACCGTTTTTTATTAATTAGCACATACATGTGGTCACACCATTTTAATAATTTTATTTTATTTTAAATTTTGAATATATTTTTTTTAAGTGCCAAAGTATATTTTATCAGTCTTTCTAAGTATATTTGTTTATTAATTTTGCTAAATGAATTAATCAATCATTCATTTTTTAATAATCATATTAACTTACTCGAGTTTGCCCACGGCTTAGCTCACATTTAAGTTGGGTAAATTATCTTATTTTTAGCAAATCATCTAAACCAGGTTTTCTCAAACTCTATACTCTTGAGCCTTATATGAACATAAAATTAATTGTTAAGACTCTTATTCTTAGAATAAAATAACTTTTTTACGTTAAAATACAAAAATGAGACATTATTATTTAATTAATTTAATTATTTTCTGATAAGAGCTTTGTAGAAGTTTATAAAAATAGTAAGGTTTTGTAAGATATTAATTAATTTTATTGCTTCATAGGCCAAACAGAATATTAATTTTTTAGTCAATCATAATTTAGGCAAATTGAAAGAAGTGAGAAATTGGTTCACACCTCATCTGAAATCCCTTCGCGCCTCGCAGTTTGAGAAACCCTGATCTAAACTACCAAAAATACAATTTCAGACACGTATGAGGCGAAAACTTTGTATGTTGATGAAGCCACAAATTAACTACTACCTATAAGAAGTAAAATCTATTTTATAAATATATATATAATCTATTTTATATATATATGCAGTCTTTGCATCAATATTTGCTCGCTTACGCAGATACATTGTTGAAATGAACACCAAAAGAAATAGTTTAAATTTACTAACTAAACATGAATTAATTTGAAAGAATCACTCTAGTACTAAGCACCTCAGCTTATCAAATAAATTGTTCTGTTAGTAATTGTTTCTATTGGTTTTTGAAAATTTTCCCTTCCCCTCCCCAATCATAATTTCTCTAACTCCCATTTAAACACATAGTTTTAAGAATACTTTCTTTATCTATAGTTGTTCTTCTACCTGCCAGCCAAATTTCAATTTTAAACTATAGATAAAAGGTTTTTTATAACTCCCCCGCCCCTCCCTTGATTTCATGGAGTTACATTTTAAAATGCTCAGACTTATTAGTTATTTGGAGTGGTGCATTTACGGGCATGCCAAAATTCAATTTTTAACGACACTGCACTAAGATGTAGTAGTTTCTATTAATTTTGTAGATTTTGGATTCCTTATTCCCAACCCACTTTGAGAAATTTAGAGTCTAACGTTATTTTGGCTATCTGGGATTTGATTTATCTTTATTTATCTGTCAAAATTTTATTTTTTTCCTAATCTCAAAAAGTTTTTTTCTCTATTATACTCCATCACCACTATTTCTCAGAATGCAATTTTAAATAATAATAATAATTATTATTATTATTGTTATTATTATTATGTAAATGTCTATTTGTATTGTTTCCCGTACCTAATTAATACATTTAAATTCTTTACAATACAGAGAAGTAATTAAATATATTAGTTTTTGAAAATGTTGACCTCCAAGCTCCCCTTCCTCCTGCAATTACTCAACTCACTGAGAAATTTCAAATTTTAAGGTTTATTTGGTCATCTTGATGGGTCCTTCCTTATACTAAGGCTACTAGAAATGTAGGGAAGGCTCGTTCACTTTACCGGTCAGCACTCAGCTCTACCCTAACACGCAGCGCTGCTGTAACGTCTGATCGTCACCTAGCCAAGCTTGCTTCTGTTCGGATCATGTGACTGTGTAGTGCAGCACTTTTTAAAAATTATTATTCAGCACCACGTCTTACTACCCGTTCGGGTTATACGCCTAAGTACTAATTACGCTAATGGATTAGGAATTGGGAAGGTTGAATTAGTGGAAGTGAACCCGCATTTGCGTGGAGGGAGAGTGGAAAACCATTGAGGAAAAACCACCCCCAGTTCACCCGACCGAGATTCAAACCTCGATCTCCCCATCCTCAGCAGTTGAGCTCAACACGACTAGCGCGTTAGCTATCTACGCCACCGAGGCGGGTGCGCTCGTTACTAACTTCTTATTTATGTCAAGTATGCTTCCAAAGTCAATGCGAATAGTAAATGTTTGTATGTTTATAGTAAGCTTTCTTATTATTTATGCGTGAAGGGTTACGAAAAGTGTCATACCGATACTAAGAAAATGCCGGGTAAGCGTTGTATCGTTGCCGTATGCAATAAAAGTAATCTAAGAGATATAGTGTTATACACCATGACTTCCCTAAAGATTCTGATGTCAGATGAAGATGTATTCCCTTCTGAACGAGATGGAAAATGGAGTCATGATTCATATTTTATTTGCTCAGAACATTTTTTCACCTAATGAATATGAACAAGACCTTCAGCCCTAACTGCTGTAATTTCCTTAAAAAAGCAAATTAAAATCGCCCTTATTTGTGATGTCTCCGAAAATGTTATCCAAGGGGAAAATATATCACCCGTGAATCTAGGCATTGTATTAGATTTACGAAACAAATAGTAAGTGATTTCATGGCGGGTAAACATGTCACCCCCAATAGTTTTACTTTATGGAAAAGTCCCCTTCTATAGTGAATTTAATTATTTGTTTAAATAGTTTACTTAACTGCAAGATTTCACATATGCATTTTATAACCTTATTAAACAAATCGAGCTTGCTTCATTAATGTGGACAGTAGTCTGGAAGATAAATCTCCCCATGCAAGGTGGATATAGTTTTATGATATCCGTGCCATCTTAAAACATACTTTAGAAACATTATTTCTAAATTTAATAAATCACGTGGCTGTTTGACACACATAAATATGTTTTGTACAAGAACATAGTTTATTGTAGTACATGAACAAATGTATATAGTACGCAAGTTAATGAAAGAATTAAGGTATTTGGTGACGTAAGTGTTACCTTAAATTATGTGTTAACTTTTCAATATAAATTTAATAACCCTCTTGTAAGTAGGCCTATTCATAAACCAATTTGTAGTATAGTGAAAATCTTGAATTTATATTAATGTTCAACTGAGTGTGTCAAACTATATATTTAAAGGTTAATATTAGATTCAGCTACATTTATGTTATATAAGTTGGTAATAATATATGCCCCCCTCAGTTGGAAATAAAGTTGTCCTCTAAGATTGAAGTTCAAATCCCAGCCGGGTGTAACAAGGGTATTTTTCCCTAAAATTGTACCCCACTCTCAATATACGCAAATGTAGGTACATTCAATCTAAAATGTAACATTCCTCATTCCTGGTTCATTAGGGTAAATTAATGTATGTGTACAACTCGAACGGGTAGTAAGTCACAATGGAAAAAAAAACGTATTGTGATGACTACCAAGAGTATCGGCGAAGCTTTATTAGTGTTGGGCGAGGTAGTTTGTAAAAACACTATTTTTAAGGAGTTTTTAGGTGATTGACTCCAAGCCAGTGGAAAATATTTGAAAATGGAATGCCACTAAAAGCTATTTGGGGTCTCCCTTAAGCATTTAGAAATAATAATAGATTGTTTTAGAATCTTTTTGAAGTTTGATGCAAACCATCTTTCAGCTTCAAATTCAAGTATATCAGAGGGAAGTTTAACAAACTGGAGGAAGGCACATTTCCATGGGGGGAGAAAAATTTGGTAATACCCCACCCTATCAACCCTTCCCTCTTTCCCAGTTCACGCTCAATGAGTGACACTCGATATAAAACTAGTGACAGACACACCGTAGAATGTAGATTATTTCCTCAGAGTCTGACAAACTAACTTAAATCTAGAACAAATACAACATCCAGCCCCCTGACAGTTAATTCATTATTGTGAAAGGGGAAAAGCACAGTCAACCAATGATACGTTTTTCGGACATTCCGGGAATCGAACCCGGGACATTTAGCTCAGTATACAAACACGCTACCAACTGAGATAAAGTGTCGGACTGTGTATTGAAATCAACATTTAGTACGGTTTATGTGTTGTTAGCAAAATAATTCTATATTACGTGATAAAAAAATTACACCTCTGTACACAAATAAAAAACTGGTACGTTGGTATTAACGCTGTAAGCTACCTGGTCTCATAAGTCATCGCACTCAAAATATAACTTGTTTTGAGTGACGCGGAGGTCGGGGTGTAGTGTAGTTCTTCTTTTATATTCATTCATGTATTAAATTTAAAAGACTTGTGAGATTTAAATGTATTTATTGAATGATCATAATACTAGTGTAAATATTTTTATGAGAGTTCGGCCATTCATTTTTTCTGGTACAAAGGCTCCTTCGGTCTAAAATGTGAGAACTCCTGGTCTAAGTCAATATATGTTAATGCGTTGAATAACACGCTCTGGTAGCTTTGTCAGTTCGAAGTACTTTAGTATTAATTTAAACCGAAATTGGGTGGGGTGCGAGTGAAGTCTCTATAAGCGAGGTCCTCGGTGTAATAACCCATATCTTGTGTTAAGAGACTTAAAAACTAAAACGAACTTAATTACCAGAATGGTGGCTACTAGTTATATACATTTTCTTGTATACAATGTATGGAAGCTACTATGGTTGTGCTTTTTTCAAATGAGAATATAAGTGGCACTTTTAATATGTGTGTGTTGTAATGCAATAGATTGACCCTAAGGAGTATTTGAAAGCATTGACCATTTATCATTCTAATTATTCATATATTCAAAAATATTTTACATATAATTAAACATATTTTACTTTATTTAAATAGTACAACCTATTACGTGGCGCTTAAATCACGTCTTCCTCTAAATTATTTACTAGTTAGTTCACACCTCGTGGTAAGATGGCAGCATCTACTGGAGCTAAATTTAAGACAAGTTAAGATCTTTTAATGTATTTCCTTCGAGAAGCTTCCAAACGCAATAGGTATTTTTCTCTCTGGGTTTGTAGGTGTGTAATTTACCGTTAGGAAGATTCCTTCGAGAAGCTTCTATTGAACTCAGATATATGTGACTTTTTGAAGCTCCGTATTTTACTGTGCAATCGGTCGTGGTTTTGAATGGACGTGCTTTAAGCGATCAGTGATTATAATTGTTAGGCCCTCGACATGATCGTGTTTCGATTAGAAAATATTAATAACAATATGATTTAAATTTAAAGAATAAACAGATATCAAACTTTATGTGATATATTATCATTTATTAAAGTCTAATGATAAGGAACGAGGCATTATAAGTAAAGCACATAGTTGCGTAATAGAAATAAAGATTTACGGAATGACTCTGTTATGTAATATAGCAAATAGCGACACAACGTGGGGCATTTATAATCAAAAATATTACGAAGTGTAATAAATGACGTCCAATGAGGGAAGGAACGCGAAAAGTGTAACTAATAGCATTCCAACAAGGGGCTGAAGAAACGTAAGTGTAACAAATGGCGACACAACGTGGGGGTTAATAGGCGACTATTAACGCTCGCCAAGATTCGAAATGTAACAAAAGGCGTACAACGTGGGGAAGATTCGTAAGTGTAACAGTGTTTTGAATATAAAGTCGTAAACCAAGTCTTAAAAAGGAGCCTATGTATACGACTCATCTTCTGTGTCTAATGTTTTAGTTATAAAGTAAATAATTTATGTTTGTATTGAAATTATTAGGGGTTATGGGGAAAGTGCCCCGTTTACTCCACCCCAATGAGTGCGCCACTGGTTCTAAGTAAACGCTTAGTTAGAGGTCATTTTATCATAGATATAATTAATTTATAAAATATGATAGTCATTAAAATGGTTTTTATGAACTTATAATGCCCCTTTTTCTCGTCAAGTGAAAAAATCAAAAGTATATCCATTAGCTTTTATTTAATTAAAGGGTACTAAACTTTAGTTCAAAACCCTTTTAAAAAGGTTTAGATTATATATATAATGTTAATAATGAATACTTTTTGAGCCAGTGTGTTAAAGGAGTCTCTCATTTTATATTAATAAGTCAATATAGTAAGTATAGTATTTATCTTAAAAATGTTAAATAAAGTTTAAATGTAATTATAATTATACAAAAATGTACATTTGTTATATTTGAATATGATGTATTTTCACTGTCTAAAATATGTTTTTCAAGTAAATAGAGTAAGCTCTAGTAGTGTTGTTTTTTCATTGTATCTTCACGCCAGTCAATGCTTTCCACATTTAATAGCAATTAGAAGGTAGGTATGAGGAAGATAAAATTATGAGAAGTACCCTCGTTTGCGTGGAAAAACGGGAAACCATTTAGGAAAAATTACCTTAAGTACACCGTGTAATTGAGCAGGCGCGGTATGCACATTTTTGTCCTCGATTCATTATTTTATAGTAAAAATCTTTCTTTCAAAAATGAAGATGAAATACATATTTAAAAAAATTAGATAGACTATCACTAAACTTTACACAAAAATATACAAATCAATACATTATTTAATCTATATAAAGCAAAGGATGAAGCAAGAGAGAGGTACCCGCAAACAACTCGTGAAACTCAAAACAAATTATGTTAGTGGGTTTGAAAAAGAACCAAAGGAAAGTTGCCGGGGAACAATGAATTTTTGTTATGTTTTACTTCAAGGTCGTTTGCTATTATTAGGAATGGAGGGAGGAAAGGACTGCTGCCTAAACCCACCCTTCAAAGTATCTTGTAGAGTGCGACGGAGAAGAGAGAAAGAGAAGATTTAGCCTGTTTGCCACGTAACTCAAGTTGGCCCGCCACATTGCTGAAAAAAACCTTTTTTGTCTAATCGTTTGTGCTCTATTTGTGCTCATATGTGCCCGAACATGAACATTTGTGCTGTGAAACTGGCCAATTTAGAAAATATTTAATGTGGTGGGCCAACTTGAGCTCAAGCTAGCCCACCACATATTGAAAAACACAACATAACAAAATTTATTTAAGTCAATCCATTGTGCTCCATTTGTGCTCATATGTGCCCGAAAATGAACATTTGTGCTTTAAAATTAGAAAATCTAAAGAACAATTAATGTGGCGGGCTAACTTGAGTCTTCCTTATACCATAACCTGTAGAAAAATTGAATTCAAGCTGGCCCGCCACATTTTTAAATATCAATGTAAAAAAATTCTGTTTTCACCATTCGTTTGTTTTTCGTTTGTGCTCATATGTGCCCAAAAATGAGTATTTGTGCTCATATGTGCCCAAAAATGAGTATTTGTGCTCTATAATTAGAAAATCTAGAAAACAGTTAATGTGGTGGGCTAGCTTGAGCTCTAGTTGGATCGCCTTCATTAAATGTTATCTAAAAGGCCTAGATTCACAGCCCTAACGTTAATTTTCGGGCACATATGAGCACAAACTAAGAACAAACGAATCGTGAATACAGAATTTTGTTACATTGATATTTAAAAATGTGGCTGGCCAGCTTGAACTATATTTTTCTACAGTTTATGATATAGGGGAGGTTCAAGTTAGCCCGCCACATTAAATGTTCTCTAGATTTTCTAATTTTAAAGCACAAATGTTCATTTTCGGGCACATATGAGCACAAATGGAACACAATGGATTGACTTAAATAAATTTTGTTATGTTGTGTTTTTCAATATGTGGCGGGCTAGCTTGAGCTCAAGTTGGCCCACCACATTAAATATTTTCTAAAATGGCCAGTTTAACAGCACAAATGTTCATGTTCGGGCACATATGAGCATAAATAGAGCACAAACGATTAGACAAAAAAAGATTTTTTTTCGGCATAGTGGCGGGCCAACTTGAGTCACGTCTGTTTGCCTCTAGGCTATAAGAATGTCACTTTTTGGAATGGGAGAACACAAGCGATCCTAGCGGTGAGATATTTTTACCAACCAAAGCTCGTCAGATTTATCCCTCTGGCCTCTGCTGCAGCTATTGGCATTTCGGAGGTCCATTTGCTTACATCGTACGTTTTTCTTACCCTAGGAAGTTATCATCCTGTAAAGGCTACCACATTTTGTATTTTTACGTTTTATGAAGACTTAAAAAAAGACCAACGACAATTCCATAAAATCTTTTGTATATTTTTCACAAGTTGAAATAATTCCTGAGAATGCTTTGCATATTACTAGGAGGGAAATTAGTATATAGTTTTTAAACAAAGGACCTATTGTGTTAACATAGCCCATGTTGTTAATAATATCACCGTAATAAAAATAGTTACACTGTTTGAAAAAAATAACTGTACTAATTTTATATAATAATAGTTATAATAATTCTAACAATAATAATAGAGTTAAGGATCTAGTCAAAACCATAATTTAAGTTTATATATATATATAAAAAATAATTTAAGTTTATATATATATATATATATATATATATATATATATATATATATATATATATATATATATATATAAACCATAATTTAAGTTTTTTATATATATATATATATATATATATATATATATATATATATATATATATATATATATGACCATTGTAATATTTACTGGCAAAATTTATTTAATGCGTCACTATTATTTATATATTAATTATTAATACAATAGATAAAAAACAATATGTTCATATATATCTCAGTAGCGCTAAACGAAAATTGGGCGTCACTTCAGACAAATTTAAAGTGGGTGGGTTGAATATTGGTTTCCACTTTCATTTTGCCTTTCGGAATAAGTTGTCAAAAGTCCCCATAATTTGAATGTACGCATATAATTTTACCGAGCTTAAACGATACTGAGAATAGGATTTTCTTATTGTTTTTCGTTAACTTTATGACCGTGAGATATATTAACAAGGAAATAATATCGGAAATCTATATATAAAAAAGGTGATAGAGTGTTTTGTGAACTACTGATCTAGTTGTATGTAGGATATTGTCAATGTTTTTAGAAATATTGTAACTACCTTGCATCAGTTTTGCTATCTATATTCAGATGAAACAACTAACAGTACCTTTTACTTTCCGAAGATAACCGAAGGTTTTAAATTTACATTTTAGGCCAAATGACTTTAGGCCAACTGCCTTTTAGGCCAACTGCCTTTAGGCCAAACGCCTTTTAGGCCAAACGCCTTTTAGGCCAAATGCCTTTTAGGCCAGATGCCTTTAGGCCAAACTCCTTTTAGGCCAAGTGCCTTTTGGTTTCATTTTTAGGCCAAATGCCTTTTAGGCCAACTGCCGCGTCCCCGTGCAATATTGTGTAACGTAGTCATATTCCTGCCTCGTGTGTTCTCTTTTTTTTTTACCATTTTGTTCCAAAATGGATATTGATTCAGTAGATAGCGAGCACCTCATTATCGAGGTACAGAAATATCCATGTTTGTATGACGTAAAGTGTGGAGAGCACAAAACAGCGATTTGAAGTTGCAATGTTGGTCTAACGTAATGGAAGTTCTAGCAGGAGATGCTTGGGATGGATTCAGTTTTGAAGAAAAAAAACTCATTTGGTACTCAAATAAATTAATTGACACTCGATAATAGTCAAAGAATTTTATATGATAGCTACAGTTTCAGTTTTTTATGAAGTGACACTAATGATGGGATGAATACACCACTTTCTTTCTCTTCTTAGATGGCGCCGACGTCGGACAAGTAACACGCAAAACACAATTTGGCATTAGGATTCATCCATCACCATTAATTCATTTTCACAGCTGCACCAAATAGATACTTTTTGTTAGTGTAGCGTGAAGAAACAGCAGCACTACAGCCGTCGTCTGGCCACCCACAATTTGTAGCAGCTTTATTTTACTGCCGTTTTTGGCAGTATTTTGCAGCTCGTCTGGCCATAGCCTCAGGTTTCTCGGATGGGGGGCAAGAATGTATCACTCCACTGCTTGCTGACACTCTCACCCACCATCTATTTCTCCACCTCGTTATACTCATTGACACCGTGAAGGGGGAGGGAGAATAATAATAAGAAGAGTAGGGCCAAATTGAATATTGGTCCGTTATAGCTTCGCTGGCTGGAAATAATTATAGATTGAGCCTCATTGAATGTTGTTTCGTTATAAGCTCCGCGGGCTGCACAAATCAGAGATCGGGCTGCAAGTTTGACATGTCTGCCCTAAACCCTTTCACCATCTTCTATTCCCCGAAAGGCCTCTTTCCCCCTCCTCACGTTCTTAACCATTCTCCAATCTCCACCGTATTCCCTAACCTTCCAACCCCCTGCTTTTCCCCATTGAATCGTCTTACCTTATTTTACACCCCCATTCTATTCTGTTACCCTCCGAGGAATGCAACCTAACTGCGCCACAGATGCTCAGTGTGCGCTGTGTCGACAGAGAATGTTTGTTGATCAACAGTACATTCTTTTCACGCGGACACGCTCACTTTCACTGCTACGCTGCGCATTCTGGCGGAACACACCCGCACTCATGAAAATCACTTTGTCCGCTGGTCCAAGGCGGTAGATAATTTTTTATTTTATTTTTTGATTTGTTGGCGTTGGAACGCATACTACTTGGACTATTGGTCTAGAGTTTGATCCCAGGTAACAGCTTAGTGCTTTTGTTTAGGTTCGTAAATCACCCTACATTTCTCATAGTTTTGGCTGCTTTGTTAAATGCAGCTTCCTAATACTAAATTGGTTTGTAAGTCGTGTGCTAATATATCACTTTCTGCTATAGATGAAAATTGCCTTGAAAAAAATTCAATCGGAACATTTCCAGATCATTGAATCCGTTAAGGCTTTGATTATAATTATATACGCTTTAAATATTAACATATGAAGACCCGAGGTTATTGACACAGTTAACCACTAAGCGCTCTAGTTGATACGTGGATGTGAGAAGAGAACTGGAATCGCTGTTATTGGCTTAGAGTAGCTCGATTGATATTTATTCTGGTGTTAATGTCCTGTCCCTAGGATGAATTAAACTCGAGAGGAAACTTCAAAACTTGGGATATCGTGCTTGAGTGCATTCGTTTTATTTGAATAGTTGAAAAAGAATCCATCTCATTGATTCTCCTCCTCCATAACAGTTGGCGAATAATCCAGCCGCGTCTCAGTACAGCGACCAGAGTATGCATAGTGTATGAGGAACGTGTGACCTTATCCCCGATCACTGACCCATGTCCATCTCCCAGACACTTCCGTCCAGACAATACCCTGTGATCACACACACACACCGGATCAAAATCCCAGTTAAGTAATACTCGAAACGACCTGGATTTTAAAATGGCCTTGTCTTGACTAGACATGACCTATTACAAACACTAGCGGTTTTGCGGGTATTGTTCGCAGTTATTGGTAGGGTCTATTGTAACAAAGTGAACGATTTAGTAACTAAAGTTACTAACAAATGACTCCATCATAAATATACTGTATTTTTAACTGTCACATCTTTATACCCGCCCTGGCCATCCTCATTTAGATAATAGTTTATAAATAGGAAGATATGGTTTTTAGGAAGTCTATGCGCAGTTGGGTGAGTGGAAAACCACCCTTAATACACCCGGCTGGGATTCAAACCCTGGCCTCCCCGTCACTGGCAAACCAGACCAGGCTAAACTGATGGCTTAGTCCACCTGCCCGCTAATACGTATGTAAATATAAACCAATATTTTAACAATCATAAAATTCGCTTCGGTGGTCGCATGGTCCAAGGTGCCACTATCGCAGTATATTAGATTGCCAATGACCGGGATATCGAGGTTCGAATCTCGGTCAGGTGTGCCGAGAATGGTTAAAAAAAAGTTTTCCACTTTCCCTCCATGAAAATGCTGGTATACTTCCTCTAAATATAACCTTCCTCATCCCTAAAACCATTATCGTAATTAGGACATGAGCGTATATCCCAAACGGGTAGTAATATGGTGCTAAGAAAAAGAAAAATCATAAATATCAATGACTTTGGACACCGATAAAATCTCAAACCCCCTGTAATCCAAGAGCATTATTACAATGAGGTCAACTCGAGTGCGTTTACCTCCAGAGAAGGCACGGCACGCTCATGCGTCAATATTAATGGAGGTACAACACACAGAAACACCGGATGAATTTTACGACATAGCAGATTTGTTTCGACTAACCCGAAGCGGCAAGCACATAGTTTGGAGAGCCTTATTTATGTAAGGGGAAGGGTTAGTACAAATATAACTTTTGAGGGATTTAGCTTCCTAATTCAAAGACTGATTTGAGCACTCTATCCCAGAAATTTTTTGAAAATGAATGCCCTGGGGCCTGGTTGGAAACAAAATAGAAATTAATTGGTGGGGTTAAGGTTGTTAGAGGACTATTTAAATGTTTACAATTCAATTATCTAATAAAAAACATATTTTGAAAAGATGACAAACGAATAGAAAAATTTAAACAATTCTCAATTTATTGATGTTAAAATAAATTTAAAAATCAACTGTGGGAAGATGAGAACCAGGCTGAATAAATAAGCTAATCTGAAACTTCTTAAAAAAGCTATATTTTTAAAATCACGCCTTTCTAAACTAAAATCGAAATTACAAAGAGCATGTAAAAAAACGCATGTTTCAAAGGTTACATTTAAATGGTTTCATTAAAATCCAAGCGCTAAATAAAAAATTTAATAAGAAAAAAGTCTTTCCTATACCAATGTAAAAAATAAACTGGAAGCAATTAAGAGTTAGTGTGTTTTTGGAAAATAGCAACGTTAACTAGGGGATAGTTTAAAACCACACCCTCTTATAACAAACTATCAAACTCAATCTTAATTAAAACTACGCGTTTAAAAGTCTGAAATATTATTTGATTGGCGGGATGAATCATTTCGAATCTCAATTAACTAAAAAGGAAAAGCAATAAAATAATCAAATACAATTTAAGAAACGGGGCTAATTATTTCTAATTAAAATCAACTAAACAGGAAACGGAGGGGGTGGGGGGGATTCTGTAAGATCACTTAAGAGAAGGTGACGTTATTTTGAATTGTGATCAATTAAAAATGGTGGTATAGATACTGCAATATCATTTAAGAGGGGAAATATTTCGGAATCTTAACCCATTAATAAAGTATAAAGATTTTTGAAAAACATTTTTAATAATTAGTAAGGAACGAATTGTAATAATTTAGGAGAATTCAATTTTAATTGCTTTGAAGAACTATATTATGTTTCCAAAGAGTATTAATATGATGCATAAGGTAAAAAACATCAATTATTAAGTTAAAAATTCATTTGAAAGAGATTTGGTAAGATTATTACAAGTCAGTGTCTTAGGACTTAAATATTGTGATATATATTAAATTTATACACTTACAAATTAAATAACATATTGAAAACAATTAAAAAATATTAAAAAACACATTAAAATATATTAAAAAACATTAATACATCAAATGCTTGTAGAGTTGGTTGAATTTTATCTGATATAGTACAATTAGTTTGTATAATGTTATTATTCTTCGTCAATTATTAAAGTGATAAGAAAACAACTTGTACTTAAGGAGAAATATTAGTATGTATTAAGAAAACAATTTGTATTAAAAAGAAATATTCTGAGAAAAATATTAAAATTGAATTGTTCCTTATCTGTAGTCCCTTGTTCCTTGGTTTCACATTCTTGTGATGTATAATTGCTTCGACATGTTTCGATGCACTACGGCATCATTCTCAAGACTGAAGGAAAAGAGAGAAAAAAGAATAATACAAATACAAATGCTTCAACCACGCCCTAACCATTAATATTTATTCTAGAAGTTAATAAAGGTAGAATATTAGATAAGTTAAAGATGTATAGATATACAAACCAAAAAGAACACTTCATTCTCAAAAATCTCAATAAAAAACTCAAAACAGAAAACATCGTCAATGTTAAAGCCGACAAAGGAAATACCATTGTCCTCTTGTATCAAAATGACTACATCTCCAAAACCATGGATTTCATCAATAATAACAATATCACTAAATATAAAAATGACCCCACATCTAAATACCAAAAAGAAATAAAGACTTCTCTAAAAAATTCTCCACTGATTATTCCTTACAAAGATGTATTCAAATTTATCAATATGAACCCCAAAGCACCCAACTTTACATCTCTGCCTAAAATTCATAGACCCAACATCCCCATAAGACCGCTTGTCAACTATCAAAATGCACCAGCTTACAAAACAAAATATCTAGCCAAAATACTTCAACAAAACTTACAACTTCCATATACTTATAATGTAAAAAGCTCTTACGACTTAATAGATAAACTCCAAAATATATCTTTGAATAATAAAACTAAATTCCTATCACTTGACATTATCAATTTATACACAAATGTTCCTGTCAATGAGACTATTAACATATCCAAAACCATCTTGGTAAATAATAATGCTTCTCCAGATTACATCAAACAAATCACAGATGTTCTTCAAACAGTTTCCAACCAAAATTATTTCCATTTCAACAACAAATTCTACTCCCAAAATGACGGTCTAGTAATGGGTTCTCCAATTTCCTGCCATATGTCTGAAATTTTCTTGCAACTCAACGATGACAACATAATAAGCAAACTTAAAACCCTTATGAATGTAAAATTTTATTGTCGATATGTGGATGATATCCTTGTAATTTATGAACATGATTCTAATTCATCTCTACCAGATCCAACTCCTCTTCTCAATAATATTCACCCCAACTTAAAATTCACCTTTGAACATGAAATTCACAATAGCATAAATTACCTTGATATTAACATCCTCAGAAATAAGTTTAATAAATTTGAGTACAAAATCTACAGAAAACCTACACACACTGATGCTATCATCCCGAATAATTCTAATCACCTCACTCTACATAAAAGAGCTGCTTTCAACAGCCTCATCTACAGATTAGGCCTACTGCATATCCCTTTAAACAAAAATAACTTCAAAAATGAACTGAACATAATCAAACAAATTGCCACTTCCAATGGTTACTCCCATTCATTAGTGTGCCGAATTCTTCAAAAACAAAAATCACAAATCAAACACAAACTACCCTCAATAATTCAAACATCAATTTTGAAAACAAAACTAAATGGATTAGATTTAATTATACTGGAAACGAAATTAACAGAATCACTAATATTAAAAAAAAAAAACTAAAAATTGCTTTCAGCACTAACAACAATATCAAAAAATACATCAATAACTCCAATTTAAACAAAAGCAACCAATATGACAAAAGTGGCATTTATCAATTAACCTGTGACTGTGACAGCGTGCGTGTACATTGGCCAATCTGACAGTAAAATTTCAACTAGGTTTTTTGAACATACCAATGATTTTAAACATGATAGGACCAAGTCTAAATTTTCCGAACATCTCAAAACTTCTGGACATAAACCGACCCCTATGGAAAATAGCATGAAGTTACTTTTCAATACATCCAAAGGCACAACCATGAACACTGCAGAAAACATATTAATTCAAACTGCAGTTTTAAATTTAAAAAAAACAGTACTAAACGAACAAACTAATTTTGAAAATCAAATTCTCATTAACACCCTTAGTTAGGAAACTCCCCCAACATACTAAAATCAAAAATAACCCTTAATCCCATCTACACCCGCCCATCCATCCATAGTAGTTAAAAGACCTGTTCGGCCAGAGTCGAGAAGATTTGTACCTTAATTCTCTTCCTTTTGTCAATTTTCTTCCAACCCAAACCTCCCTTTTTTTCTCTTTTTTATCTTAAATTAAATTATGTCTAAATAAATCTATCTACTTTTAAAATTCCCAGCTTAGCTCTACACATATAACCACCTTAAATATCATATCTTTGATTTTTCAGCCTGTTCATTCCAGATCAATTCGATTCTCATTTTATATACACACGTTAGCTCGATTTCTACTTTAGTTTCCTCACACCATTAGCTGGAACACTCATTCTCTCCACTATCATAGTAATTATAATAATTGTATATATCTTTAACCTCTCTAATATTCTACCTTTATTAACTTCTAGAATAAATATTAATGGTTAGGGCGTGGTTGAAGCATTTGTATTTGTATTATTCTTTTTTCTCTCTTTTCCTTCAGTCTTGAGAATGATGCCGTAGTGCATCGAAACATGTTGAAGCAATTATACATCACAAGAATGTGAAACCAAGGAACAAGGGACTACAGATAAGGAACAATTCAATTTTAATATTTTTCTCAGAATATTTCTTTTTAATACAAATTGTTTTCTTAATACATACTAATATTTCTCCTTAAGTACAAGTTGTTTTCTTATCACTTTAATAATTGACGAAGAATAATAACATTATACAAACTAATTGTACTATATCAGATAAAATTCAACCAACTTTACGAGCATTTGATGTATTAATGTTTTTAAATATATTTTTAAAGTGATTTTTAATACTTTGTAATCGTTTTCAATATGTTATTTAATTTGTAAATGTATAAATTTTATATTTTTCACAATTTTAAGTCCTAAGACACAGTCATTATAATAATATTACCCAAATCTCTTTCTAATGAAATTTTTAACTTTATAATTTTTTTTTTTACACTTATAATCATATTTATACGCTTTGGAAAAATATATTTAGTTCTTCAAAAGCAATTAAAATTGAATTCTTCATAAATTATTACAAATGTATAAAGAGTTAAAGTGGGTAGGGAACTACCATAATGTATTTTTTTCTTCATAAAGATGTAAGGTGCCTGAAGGAACTATTTTGGATCAGTAATAACTTAAGTTGTAGGTTTTTTGGAATTATTTTGGGGTAATTCAATATATAGAGGGGGTTAGGTTGTGGTGGGGGTTCTTTTTGGGACATTTAAAAAAAAGAAGGGGATAAGCTGGGTGAAAAATTAATCTGAACCAATCACAAAGAAAGGAAGGGATAGTGTAAGGAGGGAAGAAATGGCACGCACAAAAAATTCTGTAACAATACTATCGTAAAAAATCAGTATTATTTTTGGACAGCTGTAAAAGATTGTCTTTCTGGATTTATATCAGGTTACCTTTAATTTTCGGTGTTGCCATTTAAACTCAAAAAAAATTTGGGGAATAATTTTGTTGCTCGAGGTCTTCGATTGTTGTGAGATAGACCCAAGTCGAAAACAAACCTAATGTTAATCCAAGGTGCTGCATTTCAACAAAGCCAAAACTAAAGCCGGTTGACTAGTTTTCAACTCATAATGTTTGGAAATTTTTATCGTAGCTAGTGTTTACTTTTTCCTAAACTTTAAAGTTCCCCCACTCCCCCTGAAAAAGCACATTTTTGAACACACATATGGTCATGTTGACCTTGTAAAAATTCAAATAACAATAAAAAGTATATTGAGTGTGTTGGTATACCATAAAATACTTTAGTTTGTGTTGAACAAACTTGCTGCATAGTTTCGTTTAGTGTTATACCTTGCAAAAAAGTTCACACACCGATCATGTTTAGCACGTTCACGTTAAATTGGTTGGGTCATCACAAACAATTTCTTTAGCCGCTCCCACGCGCAGCGCTCCTCGCTTTCACCTGAATCTATGTAACCAACGCCGGGATATTTTGTCGCAATCTTTTTAAAGAAATAATAAAACTATGCTTGAAAAATATCAACATTTTCCAGTTTTATTGATGCATCGATATTATATTTTTGCTTGTAACGTCGAGATTTTCAACAGCTTTCATTTACAGTACTCTCGAAAGCTTCTGGTACTTTCGATTGACTCAGACACTCTCTGAATATTACGATAATCTCCGACATCTATCGAGTTTTACTGAAACTCTTATGAAAAACGTTCGAATACTTTTAATGAATTACTTCTAACGCGTTAAAAAAATAAAAAATAAACTTTCCCTGTGTTTAAGACATCTTCCCAAATACACTGCCGACGAGAATCATAAAAAAGTACTTTCGAACTTTTATATAATTATTAAGAATCTCTGAAAAGTGTGTATTACTTTAAAAATTCACAACACTCCACGTCATCTTTTTGTTATCTGTACTTGATGTTCATTCACATATTTTATAGTTTTTTGAGTAAACGATGCGTAACACCAATCTATTGTTGTTCTGCAGAGTTCCAATACATCGTTAGGGCAGATACTCTCCCCAACGAATAGTTAGGTTAAAGGTTCTTTATCTCATAGGCTGGTGCTATGCTATTGCTGTATTCAAGCACGTGGGTTGGGAGCAGTGTGGTGCCCGGTCCTCGTGTACATAGTTTGTGTCCAGTCCCCATACAGAACCTAGTGATAGTGTGTGTAATGCCGCGTGTAAAGTGGTTTGTGATGATCTAGGCGGCGGTCGCAAATCTGGTCCGAGGTTCCAATGAGCTCCGTCGTGGCAAGGTTATGTAACCTCTTGACCTCCACTGTATCAGCTCTGCTGAGCTTGGTTATTTTTTTTGTATGGTACCTTTTTGGTTGATAGCTATCAGCTTGAGCCATGGGGAGGGGAACATCCCTACCTACACTCCTTGAAAGTTGTTTCAATATATATATTTGTATCCTTCTCAATGGGCAGGGGCTTTGGCAGTGTTTGGGGAGCATTAAGTCCTCTTTACGCACGGGGCCGATGTTTATCGTACGTAATTCAGCACAAGTCAACAACAAACGTTTTACAACG
Organism: Timema cristinae; assembly: GCA_039000515.1. Lineage (NCBI taxonomy): Eukaryota > Metazoa > Arthropoda > Insecta > Phasmatodea > Timematidae > Timema > Timema cristinae. The sequence goes on along the minus strand of JBCFYV010002749.1, from coordinate 44,530 downwards.
ATGATCTCTCATGAGGACATTTGAAGAAAAAAAAAGTCACTCATAGTTGGAATTAATTATAACTTAACACGGGTCTTACTACCCGTTCGAATTAGGAATTGGGAAGGTTTGAATTTAGATTAATTGAACCCTCATCTCCCCGCGCCGTCGTCCGCCGCTCGCGCCCGCATCCCCCGATGGAAAAACCATTTAGGAACCCCAGTTCCACCGAACGAGATTCGAAACTCGATATCTCCGGCATTGGCGTCTTGATCATACAAGATTAGAAGCCCCCCCCCCCCCCCCCCCCCCCCCCCCCCCCCAGTTAACCAAAATACGCCACTGAGGCGGGGTCTATCGATGAAAATTAGGGCATAATTTGGTAATAGCATCGACGGTACTTTTCGCGATGTATAACTACCAGAGCAAGTGCGAGGAGTTTCAAATTGTCATTTTAAGCAATTTTGAACAGTAATTCTACTGTTTTTCAATACAAAAGTAATTATGTTTTGAAAAAGGTTTATGAATTTTACAAGGGAGAATATTGAATTTAGGAATATTATCCTGGTTTGTTAATAAATATACATAACATTTTAAATTATACAAAAAACACAAATTCTTTGAAAATATTTATTATTTTTGCTGGATAACCTTAAATCGACCGAAATAGGAAGAACAAAAGTGTTGGGTTTTTCCATGTGATATGCGCGTCATTGTTGCCATTTCAGACCTTTGGGACTAGACCTACGCGACTTTTTGGTCTTACGACTAATTTATCATTTTTATGACTGGCGACTTTCCTTAATTTTTCTAGGACATGTTCATGTTAACTCTTTTAAAAATTTTAATGCTGTGTAGAATTTGATTTCGAACCCTTCACTCCTACATATGCGGCTAGCGTATCGGCACCATCGGGCCTCAGGCGGTGCAGCCTCGAGTATCTAGTTCCGTTTGCGCCATCGGTCCTAGGACTTCACCTCTTGGCAAAAAAATATAATAATTGCATTGATGAAAATATTTAGCCCTCGTTAGTACGAGGGTGAGCGTGGTGACTCAAAAGATTTTTTCCCTTATTTGTCTGGCATGATGCGAGTGTAACGGCGTTGGGAAACAATGATCCCAGTTTAGCTAGCTGCCTGTTGGATCTGTAGGAGTGGTGAAGGGAATGGGATGACGCGAGCGAGACCTTTAGTCAGTGTCATAACTGTTCTTGTGAATGTTGTTTATCGGCACGCCCAAAGGGGGGAGGGGGCGCCACTCTCTCGCCACGCCCCCCAAAAAATCATACTTAAGTGCAGTAAAAGGATATTTTGTTTTATTACACCCTACTACTTTACCAACCTTTATGTTTATGTTACCACGCTCGGTGGCGTATTTGGCTAACGCGCTGTAGTCGTTTAGCCGCGTCTTGCTGAGGACGGGGAGTCGAGGTTCGAATCGCTGTCGTGTGCAGGTGAACTAGGGGTGGTTTTTGCTGAATGGGTTTTCCATCTATACCTCAACGAGAATGCGCGGTTCACTTCCTATACATTAACTTACCAAATTCCTAATACATTAGCGTAATTAGTACTTTAAAGCGTTATAAACACGAAAGGGTTAGTAAGACGCCAGGTGCTAAATATATTATTTTTTTATTAGGTTTTGTTACTGGATTCTGCAGAGAGAAGAGGCTTTTTTGGTAGGGTGCCCTCTTGACACTTGTTGGTGTTGAATGTTAAGGTGCAATTAAAAGAGTAGGGATAGTATTTTTAAACTGCGTTGTTTTTTCTTACTTCCAGGCCAAGGCGAAACGGGTAGGCGGAGGAGTTTAATGGGTGTTCGAGGCTTGCGGGCAAGGGTGCTCTAAGCTTAGTTCAGTTGTGGTATTGTGGTTGTTTGTCAGTGGCGGAAGGACCTGTTTGTGGAAGCATATAGTTTAATTATTTTTAACTGTCACATTTACTGCTTTTCGGCTCGGCCGATGGGTACATAAAATGTAGTGAAATAAGGTTAGTAAACATGCAAGTTTACCCCAAAACACAATGCGGTTAGCAGGGAAAAAATACGAGCAAAAGGGGAGGGTAGCTTTGGCGGTGAGAAAATTTATTATAAAATGAATACATCTAGTGAAGATATATGCTGAGTATTTTTTATGGTTCATTTTGAGAGGTACTATAAATTCTGTAGGTGCTATACTTTTTTTTCAACACTATTGTATTGCTTGATAGCTTGAATCTCCGCCAAAGCCCAAAAGGATACACCTAAGAACATTGTTAAAATAAGGTATATTAAACATGGGTTATTGTGTTAATTATTTAATTCTCCTAATTTAGCATTAAAATTTAATAAAACTAGTACTTGGGGAAAAGTTCGGTTCCCCCCACATCATAGTTCAAAAATTTCAACTAAATAAACTTTAAAAAAAATTACAATCAACCATCCATGAGATACAAGCGATATTGAAAAGCGTGGAACAGATACGTTTTTGACCGGCGGGGGGGGGGGGGGGGGGCATGTCGTTTATTGTCCATGCTATCAGAGTGTAATCCCTATGTTGATTTATTATAAAAACAATTTTTTTGGAGGTAATCTATATTTTTATTAGTGCCAATATCAGCAGTAATTTTGTTATATTGTTGTTTGAGAGTATCTGGATTTTTTCATATATGTTTTGCAAATTTCAAAAACAAAAGTAAAAAAGGTGAAAAATCTGGGAGTTTGAGGGCTAGAGGTCAGGATAAGTATTTGTATATAAACATTTAGTATTAATATTATTGTTAATTTTTTCCTTAATGCCAGATATTTTCCAATTGATGAAATATAAATTCATTTATCCTATGAATTTTTCCGTAATTATATTTATGAAAAATGCCTATAAAAATCACCAATATTCATCAATGTTTAGCCAAATGGGGGAGGAAAGGGGGGGGAAATGTTTCCCTGCCTTGGAAGTCCCGCCCACCCCCCCCCCCCCCCCCCCGCAGTAACAACTCATTATTTAATATTAATGAACTGTTATTGAGTTATACTAGCACTCCTACTAGTTTTTTTCATAAATAAGTACCTTTTTTTTCTCTCCGCGCCTCGCGCGCTAATATTTACGTCCTCTGAAAAATTTTAGGTCTAGCTCCCTTTTGGAGAGCCCAGTATGACAATTGACGTCTACTGTATTAGCGAAACGCTTTCTTTGTATTGCTTCGGTCTGCAGAAGTTCTCTTCAACACTATCTATCTTTAATTAAAAAATCACAAATGACATCGTTCCGTGGTTTCGGCTGACACATCGGACGTTTGTAATTTTCGTTTAGTGATAATCTAGCGACCTTTTTTGGTACTAATCTAGCTTACTACAATTTTATGGTCGTTTGGCAACACTGATGCCGAGTGGTAATTTTGGTAGGAGCTTGCCGCTGGTTTGTTTTTAGTTATAACCTGTCATCATTAGTCTAATTAAAATACGAACTCTCTTCTCTAACCGCAACCTAAAGGACTGAAAACATAGCATAGTGTGATAGGCATTATATATTCACAATACCTACTATACTCCTATTAGGATTTTCATAAAAGCCTTATAATGCTTAAAGAAGGGACTTTGTTTTCTCTACCTCCAATATGATTTATGGTATTGTAGGGTTCATGTCGTTAGGTACTAACCGTGCCACTAGATCTGTTGATAACTTCTTGCTAGGTCTTTGCAAGTACCATTTTTAAGGAAGTAATTAAACGGACAATAGGACTATTGTTATTTGTTTGTTTTTAATCTTCCAAACTGTTGTAGTAGCTAATGATTTGAATAAATTCGAACACATTTGTGTAGACAAAATTAATTCGTTGATCCATGTCGTTGATTGTTTGTACCAGATACTGAGACAAGGTGAATTAATGCGTTTAATTTGTATTTATCGAACAGTAATCATAATATTAAATTTTCTCTTCGGTTAGTTACAAGTAAAAATGTAATTTAGAAAGACTTCCAATTAGTTAAAAGAATAGGTTAGTGTTACAATAAGAACAAGACCATTTTGGTGAGCACGAGATTTTCTTGAAGAAAACATTGAGTGAACGTCGTATCGATAATTGTTTCACTACTCTGTTGGCTATCAATATCCTAGTTTGTTGGATTCACTAGAGGGTGATCAGTCGAACTGCGTGTGTATGCAAGGAAGCCGACTGATCAGTTCGAACTGAGGTCCTGATGACTTTCCATTAAACCGGAATGTGGAATGACTGTGTTGGAGAAAGCGGGTGGGAGGTCAGTCCATCAGTATGCTGCCATGGGGTCGTGGAGCAAACAGCACTGTGTGTAGGTCCATTATGTTTATTGATACAATTTTATATTGAGAAGTAAAATACTATATTACAGTTTTAATTGTTTGGAATAAGTTCATTTTGTGATTTGTGCTGTTCAATGGATTTCTGGTCGTAATAACTATTGAGGCCATGGGCCGGCGGAGAATGAATGCTTGTGGAATGTAAAAAATACTAAAAAGATTATTAATTGATATATGTACTCGCTTTAATGGCCCAATCTATTACAAAAAATTTTATTTTCCACTTCCCTCATTTTGTTTACGCTTTCTAACAATATAGTGCAATACCACACACCTAAAACCCCACGCCTCTCAGCACACACGCTCTATATCCCGATTTTTCGACCCGGTGTATGAAAATCTTCAATTCAGTCCCATATGACAGTTAGGACCCCCACCTGAGTGTGTAGGGCCCCTAAGTTATTCGCTAATATTGTAAAATATTTCTGAAAGCGGCTTACTCTGACCCATAGCTATCGTTTTCTAATCTTTTAAAATTATTTATTTAAGTTTTCTTTTAAATAAAGCATTGTGATAAATTTGGATAAATTTCTTTGGTTGTTATAATTAAACTAAAAATCACTCGTCCTACGTTTTTGTTGTGTATTTTTTTATCATTATTTTCATCTTGTTTTTAGCAAACACTAATATAACATCTACTTCACCACTAAACTCGTAAACAATATTAATATGTATGTACTATAAATATATATATATTAATAAATTAGATATGGTTTGGAAATAACGTCAACTCAATAAACTTATTGAATATTATATCGCTCATGTATATTTCGTGAAGATGAAAATATTATCCCTCATTTTCTTTGACCCTTCCGTCCTCTATCCTGCCACCTCCCACTCATCAATTCACATCTTTAGCCTCTGTTGTCATTTTTAAAACATTTGCCATGTTGCAGAAATTTCTTGTTCCGAAATAAATACTTCGTAGCTATTAATAAGATCAGATTTGATCTCTTGATAAATGAGATAATCAATAATTTCACTGGTTCGTGGCATTCAAATACTAAACTACCTTTATTATTTTGAAAATAAAATAAAATAGCAGTGCACCGCCCGGGAAATAAACCCGGGTTGTGCAAGGAATGCGGAACCTTGATGATTCATGTACACCAGTTGCGTGCTCGAATTATAGATATTATAATATATCTTCTATCTCACACGCGCTCGCCACTCGCGACGCTAGTTTTTTTGGTTTCTATTTATTATTTTGTAGCTTTTAAGATAGAGTTATTATCTGTAATTAATCAGTAAAGTTAAGACTACACTTTCAGAGTAAATGAAGTGTACTTTCAACAAAAGGATATATTGATAGTTAGCTGTTGGCCCGACGGCTTTGATCGCGTCCGGAAGTTGATTTTTATAAAATTCGAAAATATACATATGTATTTAAAGATTAATTTAAAATATTTAGTTACGTTGTTTGATGGACCAATAAACTTGACCTAGATCAAAAAATAATGCAAGTCCGTTATACTAACTTTCACCCCTTTTCATCACGTATTAAATAAAATTTCCAAATTCACTGAAACACGTATGTAATTTGTTTCTACTGTCAATACCGAAATACCAAATTTTATTTATGTAACTTTCAAATTGACGGACCTTTCATACGTATTATCATCCCCTTTTTTGATCCTTTGGGGTGGAAATTTTTAATATCCTTTCTTAGTGGGTGCTCATAATTCACCCTCTATTCCCTGTATACAGTCCGAATTTATGCTTGTAGCCTTGATAGTTTGCGCTCGGCGATGATGATCTGTCAGTCAGTCAGTCAATCAATCAATCAGGAGCTGTGATTTTATAAGTATAGATTAAAATGGGGAGGGTCTTCCTGTCTAGGGGAAGTTTACTTATGGAGAGAAAATCTTCGTACATAAAGTGCCGTTATATTAATATATTATATCATATTATATCATACGAAACATTTCATGTACCAAAGCGAGATTTGATCCTCACCTCCTGCCACAATCACACTCCCCTCCTTCCCCCTCCATCACTTTTGCACGAGTTTGACGCCTCAAACACGATTAGTGACCACAAGGGCCATCTGTGCCAGGATAATTAACGCGCATTTAACTACCCAAAAATAAAAATTATTTAATATTATATTACATTTAATGAAACTTTTTTCAGAATAACTTGTGGGCCTTTCTCTTTACGATATACGGAAGGTAAATTAAGCGATGCTGCTTCGAAATACGGAAGCACAACCAAACTGAAATTAATTTCAGGAAGGGCTATCGTGATAATAGTAACTAGTAACTTATCGAATCCTGTCGTATGACGTCCCATCAAAGTAATACTCGAGGTTAGCGGGGCGTGTCTTACAAACTATAAATGATTTTGATTGCCAACACGAGTACAGTGCTGTACAAGAATTTAGCTTGGATTAAGGTTTAACAAACCTTTCTCCGTGTAAGCATCGTATCGGCTCATTTATTAATTGTTTTTAAGAAACTGTGAGAGCAAATCAAATGGCAATACTTTCCGGTAGATGTGCTCCGCCTCCACCACTCTCGGATTTTCTACGGCATAGGTGTATCCGCCACGGCCGTCTTGGTTTAGAACCTGACCACCTAATCGCCGTGGTTTCACATGCGTTATTCCTCTCATAGTTAAGGCCTAGATTTAAATATTACTGTGTTCGGGCCGCCCGGGAGTTTCACATTCCTGCCAAATATCATACTTGAGTTTGATTAAATTTAAAGATAACAGATTAATGTTTAGGGCTAATCTTCCACATTTTTATTCTGATTGCATTAGAAGAATAATTTAAATAATATAAGTTGAGTTTGTGTGAATTTGTTTCATATCCACCTTGACTGCGCGAGTGTTTTTGATCCACTAAGTCCGGGTCTGTTGCTGGTGTTGATCGTCCAGTCACTGTAGCTCTCTATTGCCTCGCCCATCATGTCTTTTTGCTAACCACTCGCCGTGGTTCCAAGGTCGCATTTCTCTGTCTTAAACAGCGACTATGGGTCAGAGATATTTTTTTTAATAAATGGTTCCTGTTCTTTACAATCCTAGTTTTTTTATTTATAAAGATTGTAAAATACTACAAAACTCATGAGTATTGTAGGTACCCTTGTTTTCGAAAGTGGATCCAGTACGTCTTCACTGTAATCTCATAAATCCTACTAAAGTTAACATTATAACAGGTTATATTGGCTACCGCACCGACCCTCCTCCACCTATCTGGACACACTATTAAATAATGCCGGAGCTTACGTTAACGTACTGAATCAAAGTAAAAACATTACCTGTTGTACGACCTAACTATCATGGCACAAAACAAGTAATTATTCCCTGCTTCGGTGACCGCATGGTCTAAGGCGTCATTCTGTGTTAAACTAAATGTTGATGACACAGAGGTTGATGCTCTAATCATGGGCGGGTGTACTGAGGGTGGTTTTTCACTTCCCGCAACGTAAGTGGCGTGTACATATCTTGGAAATTCAATTTCCTTATTTCAAACTTCATTTGTATACACTTATATATATATGCGTACTACACTGAACAGTGTGCAGTGTTAAAAAAAAGTAAATTATCATGTAAACGTGTGCATTAATTTAGTAGTAGCGCCAGATTTGTCCATTGATATCCTTGCGAATGGACATTTTATCACCTTTTTAGAAAATTACAAACTTTATTTTGCTGTCAAACTTTGATAAATTTTACTAAAGATATTGGTGGTGTTTTCATAGTTAATTGATAATATTTATCAATAGCGATAGTCCTAATCGGTGACCCGTATTGTCTAACGCGCATGTCTGTTAGATAGAAGGTGTTTTAAACTACGGCCCGCGAATCACCATTCAGCCCGCCACAAGATTAAATCCGCCCGCCCAAAGATTGTTCCAAAAAACAAACAAATTAATTGTTTCCCTTTTGGTTATTTCTTAACTCACAGTATATTTAACATGGTCAGTTTATATCCATATGAGTTCTTTACATTCAGACACCAGTCATAGTGCTGTCGAATGCAAACCATCATTTTCAGTCTCAGGCACCATTCCTTAGTAGACTAAAACAGAACGGCTTCGCTGGTGACGATTTTAGTTAGTTCCATTTATCCCGGTAGAATGCTATACAATGAATGTTATGAAAGATTAACTACATTAATTTTAAAAATAGATAATTATATTGATATTTATTATAATATAAATTGGCTTATTTTTACAAAATTAACCTTGAACACTTTTATAGAAAACACTTTGGAAAAGTGGCCATTTTTGCAGTCGTGACCGGATTAATTTAATCCAAAATTGCAAGCTGAAACAATTTGAATTTGGTGATCTATTCGCACATGTCAAAGTATTCGGGGCAAAAATGTTGCTAACTGGAGAACAGGTGAGGGTTCATTACTTGGTTCATTTCAGGATGTTCGGGAAAATTTCATGAAGACGCCAAAGCAGCAATTCCTTCTTCATTCCGTACTCGCGCTCCGTTCGCGCTTCGCGGCCCACGCCGCCATTTACAAAAAACAATTTTAGGGATGATTTTTCTCATCTTGGACATGGCTCCCCCTCTCCCTCTTACGGCCCCCCTCTCCCCCTCGTATCCCCCATATAAAATAGGGGTTGTTTAAAAATTCTATCTGACTCGATAGATGAAATTACCACCAAGTCAGTTTCAAATGGCAAATTATTGATCTCGGCTCAGATGACATGCTGAAACACAGTAGCAGTATAAAGAAGAAAATCTGATCCCATTTTCCATTAAATATTTGCAGCTTGGGCAGTTTCTGGAATTTGAAACGATTGCTTGTTGAGTTGTATAGTTTTTGTAAAAACAGCAGGTCGTGAACTAAAATTCTCAAGAATGAATTTTGAAGTATGTAAAGTTCAACATTTCAGCAAATTTATTGATATGCATTTTGAAGTATTTATTCCAATCAATGGGCACCTCAAGCTTTATAAATCTCTTCAGCAATTATTTTGAAAAATTATAAAGCAATTCCATCCATTTTCAATTGGAGCTTGTGCAAAGCTCCATAGTTGTTAGTTTATGTTGGCTTGTATCCATTCACTATCCAGAATAATTATAAGTTTCTCTTTCTTGAATTATATATATAGGTGCCCTGTGCCTTTCTTTGTAATTGTTTCATTTCTTTTCCGTTCAGATAAGATAACTCGAAGGGACTCCAACACCCCCCAAATGATCCATAATAAATGCTTTTCATTCATTTATAAATATTATTTTTTTGCTCTGGCCCGTGAAAATGTGTAAAAAAGAATGAAGCCCGACTCTCTTCTAATGGTTTGGAGCCAACTAGGACTGGATATCGAAGAATGGGTTAAAGGCGGGGGGGGTGGGGGCGGGGATTTCGGGTGTTTCGATCCCGGTTAGTGCACTGAGGTTTTTTCTTAAGTGGGGTTTTTTCAAACTCTCCTTCCACGCAAATGTGGGTGAACTTCCCTCTGAATTAAAACCTTACTAATCCCTAAACGCATTAGCTTATATTAGTGCCTAGGCCTAGTCTTGGTATAACCCGCACGGGTAAATAAGAAGGACGCAATAAACAAAAAATACTGACATATGCAGAATCAATGCCTTGAACCATATGAAATGAAGTGAATTGAAAGTTGATCTGTTAGTTTTATATAACTGTCGTATAAAATTACCATGCGTATGAAAATGAGTGTAGTTTCATTACAAGCATATGTGCAGAAGAGATTATAAATGGTAACCTAGTGCATTAGCAAATAGACGGGCAGCGATTTCTATTTCTTTCATATCAACGGTAATACGAAATATAATTTTTTTGAAAACAGTTTGATGTGGATAGTGATTTTAATTAAATTACTGCAGTTAAACATATATTCGTCATTTGTTAAATATGTACTGGAATGGTTCCTCACATATGCCATTCACTTTTAATTTATACCCCCCCCTCTCTCCCTATCAGAATATTTTTTCTGAATTAATATTTGTGTTCGCGTAATAGTTAGCCGTTTTCCAAAAAGGTTGATCATGTAAATGCTTGTAGTATATTTATTATAGTTATGATTTGAGTATGGAAAGAACAGCGCTCCTCCCGTCTTCTGTTCAGTTCGCTAAATTTACTAAAATCAATTTTAATATGCTCATATCTATAGTGTCCACTGTTTTAATAGATATTATCAATACCCTTTAGATTAACATATTATTATTATTATTATTTTTATTATAGCACCGCGTCTTTCTACCCGTTCGGGTTATTCGTAATTACGTTAATGTGTAATGGTTAGAGTGATTTTGAGATGAAATGGTGGACTACATATCTTATGTGGCTCTGCGAACCACAGTGGAGACCTTGACTTCCCCACATTCACCAAGTTGTTATTATACATGTATTGTCAGAGGTGAGGAAGGTCTTCTCAATCATCAGAATACAACATGTCCTGCTCGATCCTAAAAAGTTATCATTGCTGGCAGCAAGAAAATTTGTCTTGATTCTTCTAAACTGTTCTATCCAACCAAAATCGGGTTATAGTAGCTACTTTTCTGGTGATTTTTGGTGATGATTACTGTCTTTATTTGGTTCAATACAAGTTTTTCTATTGAATTAGGTACGAAAGCCACAACACTTTGTCAATGGGTCTTATTGGACGTTTCTTTGTGAAAACAGGGTTGGTGGCCAAATTTATAACGAACCTAATTAAGGGCTCCGGCCTGCATACCTCTTTGGATGATCGGGGATTTCGACCGGCCCAAATGCGTGTATACACCGTATTTTTTTTATCTTCTTAAAGGAAATATCCTCTTCCTCGGTGAGTAAGGTTGAACTTCCGTGAAGTGTATCCTCTTTATCCTGAACAGATCACTTAGTAGTTATTCGATTATTGTTTTCGTTCATTGTCAATACATGTTTTAAATAATTGTAGACTATCCGATTTATATATATATATATATATATATTTTAGAAGAGGTTATTTTAATAAAGATCTCAAGCACTCACTACACAGAGAGTATGAAAACTATCGTAGAGTAGTTAATCTTGACAAAACTTCACTGTATGTGTACTGGCAGCTTGCAAATTATATTATACCCACATCTAAGCAATGTTTTGCCCCCCCCCCCCCCCCCCCCCCCCCCCCCCCCCCCCCCCCCCCCCCCCCCCCCCCCCCCTGCACTGTGAGAAAAGTGTCTTCAATACGGTGGTTCTGAATATACAAACCACTTAGTCGTCGCACTGTTCGTTTGCAATTAGGTGCGACCGAGGTTAGCATGATTGTACAGGATAGTACTTAGGACACTCTTGAGCGGTGCGAGTTGTCTTTTGGTTCTTTACTTATTTTTACAACCAGTGTGACTTACTACATTCATTCGTATATTATATCAATAATTACACAAATAGGTTAGCTATGAGGAAGATTTAATTTAGAGGAAATGTACAGTAGACCCGTCTGAAAATTCGACCATATCTCCCTGTCATCGGAGGTCTAGTTTTAATATACGAGAGTGACGCCTTCCTTAGAATCATGTGGTCAAAAAGCATGTTTGGTCAATACAGTTAAAACTCTTTGGTTTAAGGCCACACAGAACATAGGTTTGATACAAGACCGCTCGCTACCGCTGACAGCCATTTTCGCTGATCCCGTTAAGATGCCACAGCATTTTCGGTTGTCCTCCCTCCGCTTTCCCTCACTCCCCCCTCTTAGTAGAGTATGGAATCCCCTTTCGGTGTGTTTATTAGTGCTCTGCATTGTCGGACAACTTGAAGTACCAGCTTGGGAAGAGGTTCTGCAACAAAAGAGACACTCGGGATTGTAAATATACTATATTTAGACTTTTTTTTATTTTTTTAGCTTCACCTTAATTGTGACCGGATAGATGCAAATTATATGTATTGTTCGGAAGCAATGTGTGTGTGACTTATAGCCGCTCTAGTGGCACAACAAAGTTGCTAGGGAATACCTATGCCCCCCTCAGGCCTATCCCCCTCCTCGTCTCCCTCTTAGCTCCCCACCCCCCCCCCCGTAACGCAGTGAGAGGATGGGATGGTAGTTAGTTTTGAAAAATGTGGAGCCAGGAGGGATATTAACCAAATTTCAGACTATTAACCAAACATTGGTGACAGTTGGGATAATTTCCTCGGGATGAAAATTACCCACGGCATCAGCGGTATCGAGCAGAGAACCACTTTGGTTCGTAGCCCCAGGTGCATTGACCACTACACCAACGAGGCTGTTTAGCATATTTACTTCACTGCATGACTTCTTTGTGTTGTAGTTGCCGAAAATGCCGGTAAATAATTCTACACACATTATCAATAAACACGTGTGACCGCGCAATGGGGGCACGCGACTAATTTTTAATCTCCCCATCTTGTCTGGTTTGACGGTGGACGATGAGTGATCAAGGTCATATCCCCCCCCCTCCTCCCCCCCCTCCCCCCCCCCCCCTCCCTCACGCCGCGGTCCGCTCTCCCATCGCTCCGCTGAGTGGGATTTACTAAATGTAGGGTTACCATATTCCGTTCCATGGAGGCAAGAAGAAAGATTAAATTACAAAACTATTAACGTTTGAGTTCAAAATATCACATAAATTAAATATTAATAAGAAGCGCTCCAGGTAAATTTAAAATTTAAAGGAAATGTCGCCCTTAAACCGAATCTATCAGTAATTACAATAATTTGCTTGTTGTTATCGTGAGCATTACGTTGATATATATACCGCTACGCAGGGGGGCTGAAATTTTAATATTACTAACTGTGGTGCATATAACCTTTGTGCACCTCGAAACCGGAATTTAAAATTGCGCAGCTACCAATGGAACACGGTTACCTCTTCTGCAATTATAATTTATAACATAAAATTAAAAAATCTGTAATAGTTTTAATATCATGGTAACAACTGTATTGGAAACCTTAATCAATCAATAAGATATTTTGCCCTTGTTCCGTAGTAACAACAACAATTTTTTGTTCGCGATGCAATATTCAAGGAAACTTTATTCAATGTTGAGAACAGTATGTTTTGATATCGAAAATGGTTAAAAGGAGAGCACACGATTTGGCTTCGTCTAAAACATGTGGTTCCCAACCTTTTTGTGGCCCATCTCCCCTTTCTGGAGGTTGACAACACCTATCGCCCTTTGCACTTTAATTGTATGCATGATTTTAATTTGAAGTAAGGTGTTAAATAATAAAGAAGTTTTATTATTATAAACAATTTTACTCCGTATAATAAACAACCAAAGCAGTTTTATCCGGTTCACTCTTGAATAAATAGAAAAAAAAAATGTACATTTTTTTACTGATTTTTTTTAAATAACAAATGATAGTGCAATAAATTTTTTAACTAAGATTCATTGCTGTACATTTAAAAAACAGGAAGGTTAACATGTTTTCATTTTTAATTTGGATTCTGGAAAAAATTAAGAAAAGTTGACAGTTTTAAAATTTGAAAAATAAAATGAAAGTTTGAAATTTGTTATTGTTTTATTTTACCTTTTCAATTTGCTGCCTTGTGCTTGGTGGTTTTCAGCTAAAGCATTGAATAAACCGGCTTTAGCCTTGTTCGTCAAGTTCAGGCGCAAGTCTCCTTTGAGACAAATGCTCAAACTTAATTTCTTTGTTTTGTGAGAGAAGCTGGACAACCAGAACTCAAATCTTTTTCAACTAAATATGGGTGACCTTGGTGGTCTAGGGGTAAGGTTGTCTGACTTCTAGGCTGGCGGGCCGGGGTTCAATCCTACCAAGGCCTCACACCGCACTCCCTCAAGATTTATATGATTACCAAACCCTTCCACTGCCTCACCGCCCGCCCCGGTCAAGACATCTTGTGAACTGTGGGGAATGCCCAGGGCCTCCACAGTGGTCGGATTCCACGTGTTTAAAATGTAGGTCCCTTCATTTCATTCAAATCACCCCTCACCATTACTCATTAGCGTAAGTGCGTTACCCAGGTATGGGTAGTAAGAGCCGGTGCTAATAATAATAATATTAATAATATAATTATAATTAATAATAATTAGTTGACGGGAACGAGGAATGAGTGTGGTTCAGTTTTTCCCCACAGTTGTGGATAAGATGTCATATCCATATCTAACAAAAGCCTACTCGTAACGCTCTGCTTGAAAATGATTTTCGATCACAGTCATACTTCAGATTACGAAACTCCTGCTCTGCACTTCGTGTCTATCAAGCTTATCCACAGCTTCAAACGAGATGGATCTGGAATCCAATCAGGAATTTGTTAACTTGGTCAAATTCTTAATTTCCATGTCAGTTTTTAACTGGTCAAGGTGATCAGGTAAAAATTTGGATTTTGTCCGTCTGGGAGTTCAGGACTTTTTCAAGGGTCGGAAAAACTGATTCCAGATTTTACGGCCAATATTTACCTTGTGAATACAAACTGGTGATGAATATGATGAAATAATTCACTTTGGCCTGATAAGGTTCATCTTGTTTCCTTGAAGTTTAGATTGACTTCGTTATTTTTCAAAATTATCTGTAAGGTACGAAAGTTCAACTTGCGTTGCTTCAAATTTTCATTAAATCAGGATCGACGTGTCGAGAAACTCGGTTAAACCGTGTCAAATAATTGAAGAAATGCGCAAACAGTTTCCTTTGGAAAGCCACCTCACGGCCGTATGTTGAAGCACAATATAACCTATAAAGCGTACGAATATTCATCCATCATTTTTATTCGCAAAGTTTGTCAGGAACAGACAGGTCATGAGGGATTAGCTTTAATTTGTGACACCAGTATATGACCAGTTGTAGGGTTTCTGCAGGGCACCACTCAATTTTTTCGCAGCTAAGTGTTGGACGATGAATGACCAAGGGAATAGTGATGACCTCTGGCACTTTTTCTTAAGGGGTGGCTAGAAAAACCCAGCATGACGACCTGACATTGGCAGGAGCACCGTCTGTTGCGCAAGCGTCACGTGTTGGGGAATCTCTTCTCGGACGCCAAAAATAATTCTTTTGTACCACTTTAAAAATCGGAAGATCCCTCGTATCAGTGATCAAAGTTTCTAGGCAAAACAGATTTCTCGGTAATTTCTTTGTTTCATTGATAAACCTCACATAAGCTAATAAAAATTGCTTTGTTATCAATGAAATAACTTTTTTTCCAACAAAATTGGTGAGTTTGGATTAAACGTTGTGGCCATTTCGTCAATTCGCACTGGGAAACACAGTATTGTGCTCAAAGGAAACAATTGACTTCTCTTATTTACTAGGGCCCTCGCATAGCATGATTTCAACAATTTTTTTGCGTAGCCGGTTTAATAAAGAGTTTAGCAAATTGTGTGAGGTTACATATTTGCGATCAATAAAGACACCTCGTATGAAGCAATAGACCTTAGTTCAAGGATCGCGCGCGCGACGCCACGCGGCCCTCTCTCGTCTATAACTTCAAATAAAACTTAGGCCGTTGGAACAGCTTTAGCTTTGAAGTGTTGACAAAATAAACTAAGTTCTTTACTCCTAATGTTTCCTCATGTGCTACTTTTTATAAAATGATCTTTCATTCACGAAGGCTTTTCATGGCTTCATTACTAGTATATGTTTTATCGCACAAAAGACAATGTGGAAACTTGCACATTTTGCTGGTGAAGTGAATTGTGATTTAAACCGAATTTTAAATACCCGCAGCCATCGTGCTTTTGACGACACTTCTTCTATTTGAATCCATTGTGCATTACTTCTACACTTCAAAACAAACGACACAAAAACAGAAGAAAAGACAACGCCACAAAAAACTGAGGTGAGGAACAAGGCTAGGTGAGACAGAAGACGAATGTAGGTCAATGGGCATGTGTGTTGTGTTGGCAGGAGGGGGAGGGGGTGCGATTGAGTCTACCAGTCGGACCGCGATGAACAACAACTGGTGGGGGACTGGTGAAGAGGGGTAGTGGCACGTATACTCGGACGGCTCGAGAATCAGCCATGTGACTAGTGCACTTCAACGGAAACTTACTACTGTACAGTACTATTTTAATTATTTCCCACTTTGATAACTCATCGCCCCCCCACTTATTATTGCCCCCCTGAATAACCCAGGTTGGGGGAACACTGTTCTAAAAGAATTACATGTACCGTTTAGTGAATACCGTTGATAAACACACCTAAAGTTCCTCATTAACCGTAAAGTGGTTGTATTTCCTCAAAATTCTGCCTTTTCTATCCCTACCTGCTAGTGTAATTAATGAGTACATTAGGGCGTAGAGAAAGAACGTAAAATACTGTAACGCAACCTTGATATACACTCTCCATGTTGACTAGTGAGTAAAAAGTGAGCCTCTCTAACCGTGCCACGCTGTATCTAGTGGCTACCAAACGCTCAATAATACAACTGCATCTCCCCCGGCCGCCCCTCGCGTCCCCTCCCCTCTACAGCAAAATCATAAGCGTTGGCAACGATTTCGCCGCAACCACACCGTAGAAAAAAACTCGTCTTAATTAAAGCCAACAGTATATGCGTATCAACTTGTTTGCAGGCAACAGTATTGGGGCTCAACTCGTCTGACAGCCCTCAGAAGACGGGAACTCAGATAGTGTGGGACAACAACGTAGATAGGGGTCAACTACCTGTCAACAACAGCAGATGATTGTCCAGCTCGTTTTACAGATGCCAGCAAAACTCACTGTCAGCAACGATAGATGATGTTCATTTGTCTGAAGAGCACAGTAAACAGTAAGATCGATAGTCCTCTGTCTACACGCAACATTATCCGAGGGTTCGGGCAACTTGTTCACCGTCAATAGCGGAAGTCAGACTCTGTTATCGGAATCGTAGTGGGTGGGTCAAATACGTCCTCTGCCCAACAGATAGATGGAGGTCATCCCGAGTCTATGTCCCAAGTACAAGTCTCAATATCACCGGCAATAAAACAACACAGTGTTGTAAGAGGAAGTGGGGCAAGTATCGAAGGAGAAGTGGGGGAAGAGTAAGGCAAGTCAACATCTCATGGTCACGGTCGGCGCTGGTGCAACGGAGCACCGGCACGGTCATCGTTGTCGAGGCTGTCGGCGACGAACATGGCGAGAAATACGCGTTCGAGCGGGCTCTAACATGGAGTCAGGGAGAAGACTCCAGCGGCGGACCATGGAATACTGACAGATCCGGCATGACGAGGGGACCGCTCATATGCCCGCGAGCTAGGAAGAGGGTCCAGGAAGTTGGCAGTAAGTGTCTTTAACCGCATATCGCAGCGCCAAACGCCTTCTCTACCGAGATCGTTATTTTATGTTTAGTGCTTCCTTCTTACTGCCCCATAATTACTTTCATTGATTTTAAATTACACAGGAGAGTAAAGGAATTATTCTGGAGAGAGGATGAGGTAAAAAAAAAAAAAAAAATTAAAATCGCGCTCTGGTTCAACATTCAGCCACCCTCCACTCCCCAAATATGTCGAGAGGTAGTGTGTAATAGACAGCCACTATAACACCCATATATTTTAAATGAAGAGTAAATAGACAGTTCAGTAGTGGCAGGTATGCAGTGAATATAAGAGGATATAAGCTTGACAGCGTGCATGCCACTTGGCTTCCTTCCAGCACTCGCGTCCCTTCAGCCTCGCGTCCCAATTTTAGTCGAGGACAGTACTTTGCAATATTTTGTCATTAAAATCCACCATTTCTCGAAGAATTACAAACGAAACCGAACAGATATTGTGATTTTTATTTTTGTGTAACTAAATAACCTAAATTAATTAATAACATACTTTAAGTCTCTTTCATAATTATTCTTCGACCCCGAACCCGTCGGTACGAACGAACGAAGGTGTCAGTCTGATCTTTTCTAGTATGGGTGTTTGTTGGGACGGTCGGGGTTCGATTAACATCTCGGGTTATGCTTACTTCCCCAGAGGGATTGCAATATTTCCCTCCGCGTTGAATAGTTAGGAGTATCTCGATGTTACCTTTCAATTCCTATCCCTAATAGGCTATGCGTTAACCAGAAAGGGAGGGGTAGTATTGTACGCCCCCCTCCAAGTTGTTTGCGCCATCGTGCTTCTTGACCTATCCCTCTACGGCGAGTTGTGATGGACGCTACAGATGGTGGCCCGGTCTGTAATAGCAACGATGACTGACCTTTGTAGTGTGACTAGGACGTTTATCCGTCCTGACGGCCAAACAAACTGTGTGCTGCTCTTCTAGAAGGAAGGAAAGTTGACTTGTTTTTCGAGCTTGGTCATAGTCTATTAACATATCCCTAACAACGTGGCTCCACGGCCGAGGACATTTTTTTATTTTTCTATCGTATTTCTAACTATTGTCCTTTACTATAACTGGTCTCCTATCTACATCATTGCAACCTGGCCCAAAAGCAGTAGCCAACGATAAATTTCGAGGGGGGGGGCGGGGGGTTGGAATGTTTTTTTTGATGGCAACATATTCCCTAAATGCCGAGGGCTAGGAAAAATTCTAAATATTAAACTACCTCTAGCAGTTATTTGAAGTTTTTTGGCAACTTTAATCACCTTATCTGCGAAGGGCCAGACATTTGCTCTATACACTATAAACACATATAAGAACTATCTGAAGTGTTTATTCTATGGAAACTTAACACAATAGCTTCGAAGGCTAGGAAAATTCTAAATCATTAACACCTTATCCGGGAAGATCTATATTTTTGCCCCGCCGCCTTTCTGCTCTCCTCCCCCTCCCTTATACAAACAATTCTCAGCCCGCTCACACCGAAGGATATACAAAAAAATTCTAAATATTTAAAACCCTAGAAGGCGTTTCTCTAATTGCTTTTTATGGTAACACAGCCCTTAATTTGTATTTGTATCTTAATTTTGATAGTTTGAACAGTAAATTAAGAGCCATTATATATTCGTGTCATATGTTCAGGGGGGGTTGAAGCAATCCCCCACCCCCCCCCCCCCCCCCCCCCACCAATGCATACGGCCTTTGTCAAGGGCCTCCCTCCCCCCCCGGAACCCGGCGTCTGCTCTCCGCCGCTACCGCTCACTCCGCGAAAAGAGGATTGTAGGGCGATCGCGTGATTTGGATTTGGTCTGGTTTGCCGATGCATATGAATATAAGGTTTGAATCCCAGCCGGCTGTAACTGAGGATATTTCGAAATAGCTTTTTCCGTCACCACCGAACAGCACTTCCTGGTCCTTGCCACGGCTTCTCATCTCCCACATTCTTGCAAGTACAAGAAAGATAAATATATAATTTTCCAATGCTGCCAAAAGTTCATAACATGTCATATAAGGACTCTCTAGCGAGCCACCTTAGAAAATAATTTTTAAATTTTTTCATATATTTTCTGGTATTTAACGTGCGCTTTTTGAACCGAAATCATATATACAGCACACGATTATAAACTAACCTTAAATCTAGAAACAGACACAACATCCAGCCCTGAACGCTTACCTTTACGATTGTTGAAAGGTTAATCCACCATATCACCAATGGTAAATCTTCTCGGCTCATGTCAAGGAATTGGACCGGGGCCCGCGGCTCAGTTATAGGACAAGCTGCCAGATCTGAGCTAAGTTGTCAGACTGGAAATATAAATCATAAAGAAAAAACTCATTTATATATTGTTTACTAGTACATTCAACACCTATGTTGTTAAAAGGAATACTTGCTTCGGTGGGCACGTGGACTAGGCGCCCTATTCCTCATTAGAATAGATTGTCCGGTGACGGGTCCCGTCCCCCCCGCTCCTCCCCACCGCCCCTCCGCCGCTCTAATATCGATACGGTGTACTGAGGTTTTTTCAAAAAGGGTTTTCCACACTGCCTCCACGCCAAATTGTGGATACACTTCCTATACATAGCTTCCTTTCCTTAAACCATTTAGCGTATTAGCATCGTATTCTGAAACGGATAATTCGAAGGGTGGTGAAAGAAAACAAAGGAGTAGATATTTGGAATGTTTTAGAGAAAAGCACGCGATCGATGTCAAATAGTGGGCGAGCGAGAACTCAACGGCCGTAGCCAACCAACAATTTTAGGGGAGGTTTGGTGGGACATCCCCTAATGCAGAGCTAGACAAATCTTTCGCCGGAGATTTTTTATGACCGGTCTCAAGTGTTAAAAATGGCCGCTGTTGTGTTAGGTTATTAGCGGAGATATTAAACTAGGTTTTATTTGCTTGCTTGACGTCGCAAGTTGGACTTTTGACCGGCTGATTAACCATTTGTCACCTGGCCCACTATTTTTTTTATTTACATTTGAACTTATATCCAATATTACAATGTATATTACAGTCGCTTGGTAGCTGTTTATAGTCCCTTCACCATAGGAGTGGTGGTAACTGGCAACTACCAGATGTAAAAAACGGTTAGAAGGAAAAACCCTAATTAAAAACCAAATTGTTTGTTGTGAATGTCCTGATTGTCAAAAGTGACAGCAATTTCAACATTGTCTCACAGATCATATGGTTTGGCGAATGGATACATTAGAGTAGTTCTTGTAACTTTTCCTATCTGTAAGTTACCACCAATTCATATTGTCAATGTGCTATAGTAACTATCGAACTGCCCGAGAAAATAGGTAGTCCCTCGTACATGCTCACGATAGTTTCTTTTTATTTTAAAAAAAGTTAATACTTTTGTCTTTTATAAGCACTCGAGACAAAATTAAGGTCCTCGCACACCGGCATAGTATCGTATACTACGGTACCAAGACATTTGCGGTATGGTAGCATTTTGGTATCGTATAGCCGCGACGGTCCCGCACACCGAGATTGTAGATACGACGTATGCCCCCAAAAGCTTGTTTCCCCCACCACACTTTACAATTCTATTTCGCCGCCCCAGAGCAGCGCAGTGAGAATATGCAAGTTTTATTGTTGTTCTGTTTAATTATAATGCGTGATACCTTTGTCTTCTTCCCCTGATGAGGACATTGTGGTAGCGGCTATGTCTACAACTTCTATTTCTCTGGCTCCAGCAACAAAAGCCGCTACCACAATGTCCTCATCAGGGAAGAAGACAAGGTATCACGCATTATAAAATTTAACAGAACAACAATACACTCGCATATTCTCACTGCGCGCTCTCAGGCGGCGAAATAGAATTGTAAAGTGTGGTTTAGGAAATAAGCTTTTGGGGGGATACGTCGTATCTACGATCTCGGTGTGCGGGACCGTCGCGGCTATACAAATACTATCGGGTGTGCGAGAACCTTAATATGTTTTTTTTTCTGCGCCGCGTCTTATTACCCGTCCCGGGGGAAAAAAGCTTTTTTTTAATTAAAGAGATTGGGGTGAAATAGGTAACGAAAAATGACCCAAATTTGGTATGTGAAAGTGGGGAAATATTTAGGAAAAAACCGCCCCTTACACCAGCCGGGATTCAAACCTGTTGCCGTTACTGTAAAACCAGTAAATTTTCGATAAAAATGTTAGCCGTGCAACAACCGATGCGGGTTCGTTTTTTTTTTTAAAAATTAAGTTGAAAAATCCTTTTTTTTTATCACTTTAAACCTTCTTTTCACACATCATTTTATAAAAAAAAAAATTTTTTCATAAAGAATCCTTCCCCAAACCTCTATCAAGAAAATTTAGCGCCTTTTCCAAAAACCTCCCTTTGCTTGTTTTCCCGTGTCCTATTTTCCCAGTGTAATTGCGGGGTGTCTTCCCCAACCCCCTTTAACCCCCCGGGCCCCGCCCCTTAAATTTTCATTGGGATATATTAAAACCCGCGGCTTGTTTCTTTTGGCCGCCAAACTCAACGGGGGGTTTTAATAATAAAAGAAAAGTCTGTATCTTGAAAAATTGCAGACAGAAAAAACCCCTCAGCAGTAATTCATTATATTTGTAAAATCACTTCTGTAAGTGTTTAATTGTTTATTTTTTGTATACTTTTTTACTACCATTTCTTATTTAATTTTGCTCGCGGCCCCCTAGTTCGCTGCACTATGCGTTGGCCCGCGATTTTTTTCAAAAGGTTGGCCACAGTCCCAAGTGTTTAAACGCTCTTACTACCTTTTGGGCTATACGTTTATGTCCTAGTTAAGCTAATGTGTTAGGGATGAAAAAGGTTATATTTGGAAAATTTTACCTGATTTGTTTAAAAGGGAGAGTGGAAAACAATTTTGTAAAAAAACCTAGTAAACTGCCGAGTTTCGAATTAATCTTCAGTCACGGAAATTAGTTATGCGAGAGTGCGCTGGGGACCATGCGCCCACTGAAGCGGTTGGCTAAGTTGTCGCGTTTTTAGTAATTGGCTTAAGCCTGCCTACCCCCCCTGGCGGCGTGTTGAGCTTTTCAGCTCTAAAATAGATGGCGTTTGCTAACGTTATACAAATGGTGGATTCCACCCAAGGTTGGGCAGAACTACTGGTTTGTTTAACAATTGGGAAACGGGGCGATACAAAAGGTAATAGTAAAGGAGCAAGAAAAATTTTTTCAAGTTTTTGAGAAGATAAGAAGTGTTTGCCGGACCGTAAAGTGTGTAGGCGCCCAAGTTTGATAAACGTGGGGGAATAACGTAAATACAATCACCTCTCGGAAGAAAATTAGATTTTTTATTCCGTCAGTAGAGTCCTTAACCCTGTAGTACATTTTGATTTAAAAACCCTTTTTGATGCCAAAGTTTAGTACTAGTTTTGTTACCATTTTTTCCCGTAACCCGTTTTGGTAATTAGCATCCCAAAGTGGTGACTTGGTTAAGCAGTTGTCCCACTTTTGAATTTTTTGAATTTTTTTTTTTTTTGAAAGTTTTTTCCCCCGTACCCAAATTTTTTGGAAATTAGATATAAAAATTTGGTGATCGGGCTTAATGCTGTTTTTATATTTTTTAATTTTGAACTTTTTTTAATGCCAAATTTTGTACTATTTTAAAACCGTTTTGTCAGAAAGAAAAGTATTGTCCCGCCCCTTTTTTTGGTATTTTGCTATCAAAGTGAGTTCCCATTTACTCCAGGTAAATGCGGTTGTACCCCTTTTGATTTTGAATTTTTTTGATGCCAAAGTTTTTAATAGTTTTGTCCCGTTTTGTAATACAAAAAAGTTTTGTACCCGCACTCATTTTCAGTAATTTTGCAAATCAAGTGAGTACTCCAGTACCCAGGAAAATGGGTTTTTCCCCTTTTGTTTTAAATTTTTTTTATCCAAAAGTTTTGTATTTTTTTGTACCGTTTTGTAAACAAATAAGTTTTGTCCCCGTACCCATTTTGGTAATTAGCATATCAAAGTGTAGTGACCCCAGGTTAATGTGTTGTCCCAAATATTGAAATTTTTTCAAATAAATATCGGTGGGGTAGTGATAAATAATTAAATGTACCTTATTTATAGAGAAAAATTTTTTTTGAGGTAAAATTTTGGATAATTTTTTTGAAGGGTTTTGCCCTAACATAAAAATAACCTATACATTGAGTTGTAGCCTCGATTTTGTCTACCCTTTTTTTTTTGGGTTTTTTAGTAAACGGTAAAAAAAAAAAAAAACTAAAATTTAAAGTGTAAATTTGGCCATGTGCTTTGGCTATTTTTTTAAATTTAAAGGTAAGGAGGCCCAAAAAATTTTTTAAAAGCGTTTCATTTCGAAGACTATAACAATTTTGATTAAATATATGTTATTTTTATTTTGATATTCCACTCTATACCTGTTTTTTTTTTTAGCATATTGATAACAATTTTTTGGGGGAAAGAGGAAAGAAGATTTGAGAGGTTTTCTACCCGATTTTTATTTTGGAAGAGGGGAAAAAATTTAGGAAAAACTACCCCCAAAGACTCGACAGGATTGCACCCAAGGCTCCCCATCGCACCAATTTAACAGTGACCCTTTTGCCATAGCCTGAAGTGGTATTGTTATTTATTTTCGGGGTTTTTCGTTTTAAACTCTATAGGTTTAACAATTTTCCGAAAAAATGTTTGGGGGTAAATTTTAATCCTTTGGTAGAGTTTAATTGAGTAATATCTCCATGGTTCAGTGCAAGAGGTTTAAACCCAAACGAGAGGTGCCGTATTTGGCAAAGATAGGGCCAACATTTTTAAGTGGGGTGCCATGTGGTTAAGCACAACGAAACCCTCAGATTTTTTTTCAATTTTTTAGACTGAAGCGCTACTTATTCATTCATTTTCCCCCTTTTTCCCAAGGTTGTTTTTGGGCCGTTTTAGAACCCCCCTCTTCCAGAAAGAATTAGGGGCCCCTGGGGGGTCGAAATTTGGATTCGTTTGAAGCCCGTAAATTCCCATATAAACAGAGGGGTTGGATAAAATACTTACTTACTTACTTACTTTATGGCATGGGAAAAAAAGTTCATTAATTTTAAGGGTTTTTTAAAAAAATATTTCTTTCATCGGTTTATGTCGTTGTAATTTTGCTAAAGTGCTAGATGGCATGAGGCCCTAAATTTTCCCCTCAAAAACTTGATGTTCGACCCCCTTTGGTTGGTTGAAATTTACTTATATAGGTGATACGAACTGGCCCAAGGAAAGAGATTTTGAACATACAATAAGTCCCGTTACAGAGTGTTAGTAACATTCCTTTCAGTAAGAGCTTTTTCTTTAAAAGAAAAGTTTTAAAATATCAGAAAAATGTGCATTGTTTTATAGAAGTATTTATTTGTTTTTAATTTTGATATTTTTTTACAGTAAATAAAATATACCGCTGTCACCCATTGTACTTAAATTGTAGATACAGTGCCAAAGCCCAGTAATATGCATCCCCTTTAAAAAAAACTTCCCCTTTATACAAAAGTTAAAAAAAAAATTTTCTTGATTTTCTTTGGGGCGCCCTTTTTTCATAAATTTTTTTTAAAAGGATTAAAAAAATATTTTGTAAATTTTTCCCCACTCAAAATTTTACATCATTGGATTTTTTCGAAAGAAAAGGTCTCTTTTTTAAATTATAAAAAAAGAAATCAATGGGTACAAATTTTTGGGTTCGTACTTTTTCCAAAACGACCACAAATGCGAGAATGAAAAGGGTTAAAATTTAAAAGTAATCACTTTAACCGCTAATAAAAAAAATTTAACATTTTCAATTTTGATCCAAAAATTTTGTTCAAAATTTTTTGAAAATAATTTTTCCCAAAGTCCAATGAGAGTAAAATCTAGACCAAAAATAAAATTTTTGTAAAAAAATTTATTTGAGAACGTCTCAAATTCATTTAGACAAACTTTATTTAAAAATAACTTGTTTGATATGGAAAATTGTTTTTTTTATTTATTAAAAAGTGGTTTAAAAAATTAAATGACGGTAGTTTTCATTTTTTTGAAATTAACACTTATTATTACACGGTAGTGCAAAGATGAGAAAATCAAAAAAATATAAGATAGGTAAAGAATTTTACATGTTTTACTGTCTCAGTTAAAAAAGGGGCTAAGTCAAAAAACTTTTGTATGGAGAAGCATGTGGGTTTTTTTTTTGAAAATAAGTATCCTAGGTAATACTCTCTTGAAGTGTAGGGACAAAAATATATTTATTACACAGCAGGAAGACTTTGGAGTTTTTAGTTCTGAATATTTTAAAGTGTTTAGTTGTTATTTTTAAATTAGCAAATTTCATAATTGGAAAATTGGCCCCCTTACCCAAACGTAATGGTTTTAAATGTTTCTTTGTCGAAGCCCCGGTTAGTTTAACCCCCCATTCCCGCCTGCATTCCGATAAGAGGTTGAACGCTTGCAAAATATTAGTTGAAAAAGGGTAATGTCATAAAAGGATTTATCAGCTATGACAATAGTTGAGAAGGAAAAAGTTTTTTTAAAACCTGTATTTTGACAAGAGTCGATTGGGGTTTAGAGCTCAATATCGTCGTGATTTTGGAAACCAATTAAAAAATTTTCTAAAAAGAAAAAAAATTATCATTAAATGTTGTTAAAAAAAAAACTCAGCTAAGCAAAGAAAAAAATAAAACCCTTAATAATTTTTGTTTTTTTTAAAATGATTGAAATGGGAAAAATTTTAATGAAAAAATTTCAATAACTATTTTTAGAATTTGGTTTAAAATTCCATAAATTATGAAAGATGCCCGAAAATTTTTATAAAATATAAAAAAAACAACAAGGTTGAAAAATTTTTTAAATATATTTTGTTTAAATTCTTTTGTTTTGAACCGTTTTCATTTAGGGTAGGCGGGCCTTAAACCCACCTCGAGGCCGATGGTCCAACAGAATGTGAAATCGCGGACCGATGCGGCCCCATCCTGATTTTTGTACCCTGGACCTTATATGGATCAGGCAATCAAGGAAATACATTTTGAAATGTGATATCAGGGATTTGGGTTTTAATTTGGTAATTGAATAGGGGGTTGGGGTAGACCGTTTTCGTTGATCTTCCCAAAGGGGGGTGAGTTTGCGTTTTTAAAATGTGTAATGTTTGCCCCGCACCCCCGTATGTTAACAAAGCCCCCCCCCCCCCCTTCCCCTGATGGGAAAGTTATGTTTACTTTCGAAAATTAAATTTTACTGTTTTTTTTAAAATGAAATTTCCCCTTTTAAATTTTCTGAAATTTCAATGGGCCCTCAAATGATTTTTGACCCGCCAATCTTTAAAAATTAAACATAACATAAAATGGGTTGCATGTTTACTAGCGTGTTAAAAATTGTACAACAAATGGTAATATTTTTTCTAGAAAGTTTGTTGCACATTTAAAATAATTTGAACTACCTGGTGTTGTGGAGAGGGGGGGTTAAAAAAAGAATAGACTTTTCACTTCGGTAGATTTTGTGAGTAAATATGTCTCAGCCCCCCTTCATTGGCGTTTTGGTCTAACGCGCCCAATCTCGTATTGGATGGCGCGCTCCGGGGGGGAGATTGGGGTTCGAACCCCGGGTTTGGGGGCTTTGAGGGGGGTTTTTTCCTTTGGGGTTCTCATTTCCCCTTTTCCCCCACAAATTCGGAAAATTTACCTTTTAAAATGGTTTTTTAAATCTTTTCTGCCCCAAAAAACTAATAAAAAATTATTTTAATAATTAAAATTATCTTTACTCTGCTTAGAAACCCTTTAAAATTGGGTATTGCGACTGGTAAATGAGTCACAGGGTTTGGGAAAAAATTTTTTTTTTTCATTTTTTTGGCCCCAAAAAAATAACTATATGCTTAATCATTTGGGGGCTTCGAAGTTAAGTTTTTGTATTGACCATTTTTTTCTTGAAATTTAAGTTAGTGGAAAAAAACTTTTTTTCACTTTTTTGGGTAGTTAATTTTTTTTTTAATAAAAATTTTAAAAAGGGGCATTTATACTTTAAATTTAGGGAATAAAGGGCTAAAAACGTTGCAGGCATTGCAGCAAAAATCCAAGAAACAAAGGGCCCCCATTTAAAGGGGAAAAGTTAAATTTTTTTCCCAAATCTATTTTTAATTTCTTATAAAAGTTTTATTTTATAAATAATTCTTTGAATTCCCAAAAAAAAAAAAAGACAATATTGCATGTTTACAAATCTTTCATATAAATGTTTTAATAAAAATTTGACTCAAAATTTTAAACAATTTTTAATATGTTTCAAACTGGTTTGGATATTTTTTTAAAATTTCCCAATGTTTGTATTAAAATATACATAAAAAGTTTTTTACAACTTGTAATTATTATTCCCAAAAAATCTTTTTATTCATAATTCAAAGAAATTTATTATTATATTACATCTATGTTTTTACAGGGTTAGATTCCCCAAAAATTTTAAAAAATTTTTCCCCAAAAATTTTAAAATTCTACAAATAATAATCTTAATCGTTCCTTTTTAAAAACTATTAAAAATTTTTTTCAAGAAAAATTAAAACACTATATACCGCTCGCCTTAAATTTTTTTGGGTTTTTCCCAAACCATCCCTGCCCCCCCTTTTTCTTTTCTTTGTTTGCAAGGAAAAAAGTAATTTTATGCCCGTGGAGCTAATTTTAATTTTCCCCCTGTTTTTGCGTTGTCATCCACCAAAAAATCATAACTTTATGAGCAAACTTGGCTGCGGGAAATTTTTTAAGGGGGTTTTCCCCCCCGGGGCCCCCGGTGGGGTCGCAGCGGGCCAGTTAATTTGTCACTGAAGAATAAAATTTTGGGCTGGGTGTCACTGTCACAAAAAGGGGCTGGGGGGTCACTTTTGGGAAAAAATTTTTTGGGGTTTGGGGTTTTTCCCTGTCACAATAAACTGGTTTGAGGTGTCACTGTCACAATTTTCTGGGGGAGGTGCCCCCTGCCCCCAAAATACTGATTGAGGTTCACTGCCCCAATAAATGGTCTGGGGTTTTTCCCCCTGCACAATATATGGTTGAGGTGCCCTGTAAAAAAAAAAATGGTTTGAGGTGCCCTGTCACAAAAAACCCCGGTTTTTGGGGTTTTTCACTGTCACAATAAACTGGTCTGGGTTTTTAAAAGTCACAATAACTGGTCTAAAAGGGGTCACGGGTCCCCCAAATTTTTCCCGGGGCTGAGGGGGTCATGTCAAAAAAAAGGGGGAGAGGTGTCATTTTTCAAAAAAAATGATCTGGGTTCACTTTCCAATATCCCCGGTTGGATGTCCCCGGTTTTGCAATATATTTGGGGGGGAGGTGTCATGTCACAATATATTTTGGGCTGGGGTGTCATTTTTCACAATATACGGGTTTGGGGGGTGTCAGGTTTTTAAAAACTAGTCTGGGTTTTTACTTTTCCAAAATTTTATGGCCCCCCCCGGGTTTCCCCCCCCCCCGGGCCCGCAATTACGGTCTGGGGTTTCCCCTGTCACAATATACTGGTCTGAGGTTTAAAATTTTTACAATAAACTGGTCTGAGGTGTCACGGTCGCAAAAAAAACCCAGTCTGAGGGTCACTGCACAATAAAATTTGGGCTGAGATGCCGGGTTTGGGGCCCTAAACTGGTTGGGGGGTCACTGTCAAAATATACTGGTCTGAGGTGCCCATGCCCCCAATATTACGGGTTTTTAAATTTTTTCTGTCACAAAAAAACGGGGCTGAGGTGTAAAAGGGCGCAAAAAAACCCAGTTTTGAGGGGGGCACGTACAAAATACTGGATAATGTCACGGTCGAAAAAAAACTTGGTCTGGGGTTTTTTCCCCCCCGGCCGAAAATTTTTATTTTGGTTTCCCGAGGTGTCACTGCCCCCAAATTTTTCTTTTTTAAAGGGGTTTTTCTGTCAAAAATATAGGGGGTTTTGGGGGTTTACTTTTCACAAAAATTTTTCTGTTTTGGGTGTAAAATGTAAAAACCAATATACTGGTTGAGGTGTCACTGTCACAATAAATGGTCTGGGGGTGTCACTTTCACAATATACGGTTTTTGGGGGGGGGTTCACTGTCCCCCAAAAAACTGTTCGGGGGTGCCCCCTTTTCAAAAAATACTGTTTGAGGTGTCACTGTCCTTTTTTTTGGTTGAGGTTTTAAAGTCACAATAAACTGGTCTGGGTTCACTGTAAAAAATAAAATGGTCTGAGGTGCCCCCTGTCAAAATTTAAATGTTTTTGAGGTGTCACTGTCAAAAAATACTGGCTAAAAGGGGTCACGTGGGGAATATACTGGTCTGAGGTGTCACTGGTCACAAATATACTTTCTAAAAGGGGTTACTGTCACAATTTTTCCCCGGTCTGGGGTTTTAAAGGGGAAAAAAATTTTCTGAGGTGTCACTTTTCCCCAATATAGGGGTTTAGGTGTCACTGTCACAAAAATGGTCTGAGGTGTCACTGTCAAAAAAATACTGGTCTGAGGGTGTCCTGTACAATAAACTGTTCTGAGGTGCCCCCTGTCACAATATATTTTTTTGAGGGGGCCCCCGTCACAATATTGGTCTGAGGTGCCCCTGTCACAATAACTGGTCTGAGGTGCCCCCTGTCCAATATATGGTTGAGGTTTTCACTGCCCACAAAAAAACTGGTCGAGGTGTCACGGGGCACATTTTACTGGTCTGAGGTGTCACTGTCACAATAACCCCGGTCTGAGGTGTCACTGTCAAAAAAAAAATGTTCGAGGTGCCCCCCTGTCACAATATACGGGTTTTTGGGGTTTTACTGTCACAATAAACTGGACTGTCGAGGAGGGGGGGATTGGGATTTTTTCCCCGTGGGGGTTTTTGAAGCGGGTTTTTTTTTTTAAAGGGGTTTTCCCCTTTTAAAAAAACCTTTCTTTTGGAATGGGGGGTACACTTCTCTAAATTCAAACTTATTTTCATTTTCCCCCAAGTGGGGGTAATTAATAAAAAAGGGTTTTTCCCCCGGGGGTTTTAAAAAAGGATGCCGTGCAAAAAAAGGGGGGGGGGGGGTGGCAGGGGCCAGGACTCAACGTTTAGGGGGGGAAAAAAAACCCAAAAGGGAAAAAATTTGATACAACCCCCGGGGTAAAATAAATAGTGGTATTCGATTGTCATGTTTAAAAATCACGTGTAGCAGGGACGGGGGAAGCTCCCCCCAGGGGCAAATAATGACTTCCCAAAAACGAGGGAAAAAGAGGTCAACAGTACCCCCGACACATACTTTTAAAACTTACAGCACGTCCACAGCTCTGGTTTATTGATTTACAATTTTGGTCCCGAAAGGGGGAAAAAACCCCCTTAGATTAAAAATTTTTTTATTTATGTTTCAACACCTTTTTCTAAAAAAAATTACAAAGAAAAACCGGGGATAGGATTTTTAAAACCGACTTTGAAAAAGCATGGGCCCTACTTATTTTTTTTTTAAAAAACATATTTTTTTTTTAAAAAAATTTTTTTTTAAAAAGGGGGGAAATTTTTAAACAATATTTTTGTTTAAATTTAAAAAAAAAAATAAACTCTCTTTTTTTATTTTGTTTTTTCACTTCGCCGAGAATTTAATTTCAACAACCCAAAAAAATTTAAATTTTTTTTTTGGGGGGAAGGGGGGGTATTTGAATTTTTTCAAAATTTTTTGAAAGGGGGTTTTGGGAAAAATAAATCTTTATTTTTAAACCCCCAAAACCAAAGCCCCCCCAAACCCCGGGGCCCCCTCTAGAGGGGGGGCGACCACAAAAAACCCCGTGGGGGGGCCTAATGGTGTTTTTATACAGATTTTAAAAATTTTTAAAAATATAAAATGGGCCCCCAAAAAACGCTTTACAAAATATTTTTAAAAATTTAAAAAAACCCCAAAATTTTTTTCCCCCCCCCCACGTCCGGCTAAAAATTTTTTTTTTTAAGGGGTTTTAAAAAGGGGAAAAAGGGCATGGATTTTAAAGGTATAATTAGGGTTTTTTGGTACCTGCATCTACGTGGAGAAAAAAAGAGTGAAAAAACAAAATTTTAAAAAAAACACCCGTAAACCGATCGGGATTTGGATTTCCCCCCCCCCCCCCGCCCCAATAATGGCAAACCAAAAAAGGGGCGGATGATCCCCCTTTGTCCGCCGGCCCCCCCCCCCCTTTTCCAAAAACAGGTATCGAAAAACCCCAAACCCCCAACTAAAAAGGTGGCAAATTTCCCCACTCGGAAACATGAAAAAATTTCCCGGGAAAAAAGGGGACCAGGTGGTTTTGGTTTGTGTCTCGGATTCTGTGTGGAGCCCGGGGGGTTAAAAACCTCGGCCCCGGGCCCCGGGGGAAAAAAATTTTTTTAAAATTTTTTTTCCCCCAAAAACCCCCCCTTCAACTCGGGGCAAACTGTATTAATCCCCAAATTGTGAATGTGGGAATGCTAGGCCCCCACCGGGGTTTTTGGGGGTTTTCCCCTTTAAAAATGAGGCCCCCCATTTCCATCTCACAATCACCCAAAACCCTTTCACTTTTTCGGAAAAGGGGCTTTTAAACCCCCAAAGGGTAGAAAAAACCCCCGGTCCCCAAAAAATTTAAAAATAATAATAATAATAAAAATTTTTAAAATAATAATAAAAAATTAAAATTATAAAAATAAAAACCTTTCCCCCCGGAAATTTAAAACGGGCCACCCCCCCCGGGGAAAAAAATGCACGAACATTTAAAACCCGGGGAAACAGCAAAAGCACTTTCGGGGTAACAATGCAAGCACTTAACTGGGTAAAAACTTTTACACATACGCGAGTAGAAGCACAAGCACTTACCCGGGAAAAAAAAAAGGGGTTTTTCCCGGGGGGAAAATGCAAGCATTTTTTCGGGGTAATCTGACAAGTACTTCCCCGGGTAACACAGGGCCCCCCTTTTTAGTGGTAAATGGCCCCAA
Source organism: Timema cristinae (assembly GCA_039000515.1). NCBI lineage: Eukaryota > Metazoa > Arthropoda > Insecta > Phasmatodea > Timematidae > Timema > Timema cristinae. The sequence goes on along the minus strand of JBCFYV010002749.1, from coordinate 12,267 downwards.
TTCGTCATTCTCTTTTTGGGAAAAGGCCCCGCGGGGGGGAGGGGAAAAATTTTTGGGGTTTAAAACCCCCTTTTTGTTGTTTTTTTTAATGTTTTTTCACTTTTTCCTTTTCCCCGCAAATGGGCTTTTTTTCATCAAAAAAGGGAAACCCCCCTCATCTCGACCTCTTTTAAAATATTTATAAAAATTTGTAAAATTTTTAAAAAATTTTTAAGTGCATTGGTAAGAAAAAACCCCAAAAATGAAAACATTAAGGGGGGGTTAAATTTTAAACTAGGAGGGGAAAAAGGGGGAAAACGTTCAAGGTCCCTAAATTTTAAAAGGGCATAGACCAGGCTGAAAGCCCCCGCCTATTAGGAGGGAGGGGGAATTTTGGGGGAAAACGCCCCCTCCCCCCTCCTAGCGGGTTTGTAAAGGGGACGCGGGGGTCCCACGCGACTTTTTTTAGACTGCGTTGGGGTTTAGACAGTGGGGTAGCTGGGGGAAACCGGGGCCCAAACCCCCCCCCCTTGTCATTTTTTTAAAAAGGGGTTTTTTTCAGGGGGTTTTTTTTCTCGGGGGGGTACCCCCCGGCCCCCCCAAAGGAACTGGCCCGGTGCTGCAGTCTGAGGGGCCAAGCGCAAAAAAGGAAAATTTTTTGGTTGTTTTTTTTGCAAAAGTAAAGATTTTGGGGGGTTTCCCCCCCGGCAGGGGGGCCCCCAAATTTTAAAATTTTATATTGATTTAACAAAATTAAAATTTTTAAAAAACTTTCTAAAAACCGAAAAAGTACCCCTTTTTTTAAAAAAAAACCCCCCTTTTTTAAAAAATTACGTTGAAATGTATCTTCCAGTCTTTAAAGTAAAAAAGTTTTTTACTCGTTTTTTTAGATAAAAAAAAAACTGTTTGTACAAATTTTTAAAATTTTTTTTATAATATTTTAAAAAAAAAATTTCCTAGAAACTATTCGTAGAAATTTTTCTTTTTTTTTAAAATTTAAAAATTTAACTAAAAAAAAACCCCCTGTTTATTTTTCCCCCAAAATCGGGGGAAAATTTTTTTTTTAACGGGAACTTTCCCCTTTCGACTAAAAAAAATTAATAATTTTAACTGAAAAACTCTAATTAAATTTTTCTGCAAAACAAGTACACCAGCGCTTAGGGGGGCCTTATTCTTTTCTTTGTAAAAAAAAACCCCCCATTTTTTTCCCCCGGGGGTTTTTTAAACATAAGTTACTGTAAATAAATTTTTTTATTTCCCCAATGAAAAATTTTTTGTAACCCCCTAAAGGGAATATTCCCCAAAATTTAGGGTTTTTTCTGATGGGTGGACCCATTATTTTTGGGAAAAAGATTAATAACAGTTTTTAAAAATTAAAAATTGCCCCCGGGAAAAAATACAAAAAATGGGCCCAATGGCGGAAAAGGGGGCCCCAATTAAGTGTTATTCGGGTCGACAGGGTTTTTTAAAATATATTATATTATATAATATATATAAATTTTATATTATTATTATTATTATTTTATTATTATTATTTTTTTTGCACCGCGTCTTAAACCCGGGGGGGGGTTTAAAAACGAAATTCGCTAATGTGTAATGGGGGGAAAAATTGTGAAAAAAAAAAGAAGGCCCTTTTTTTTTTTAAAAACGGGCCCCCGGGGAACCACGGTGGGGGAAAACCTGGTTTCCCAAAACAAATTCACAAGTTTTTTTGTCAGGGGTTTTTGGGGAAGGGGGTTTTGGGGAAATCGGGGAAAAATCCCCCCGGGGGACCGGGGATCGAACCCCGGCCGCCACATAGAAGTCTGACCCCCCCCCCTAGCCCCCCTGGTCCCTTTTAAAATAATATAAATTTTAAACCCAAAAATTTTAAATATCATACCAATATTATAAAAATTATTAATTTTAAAAAAAAACCCCAATTTTAACCCCCCCTCAGTTACTCCCCCCTAAAATGAAAGTAATTTTTTTTAAACTTTTTAAAAGGGTTTCTTGTGTTGCAACTAACTTTTTATACCAACATAATTTTTTTATACTCTTTTTGGGGGTTTGAACCTCCTTTTTTTTGTCTGAAAAAAGTGACGCCCCCCCTTTTCCCCTCATGTATCTTTTTTTTCGAAGCCCCCCCGGGTTTGGGCCCATTTGATACAGACTTCCTTTAGATACTAAAAAAAATTCCCTTTTTTCCCCCCCCAAGGAAAAATTTTAAAAATTTCCCCCCCAAAAATCGCTTGGTTGTAGTAAGAAAAACCCCCTTATTTATTTTTTTTTAAAAATTCACATATAGAAAAACCTTGGAAAAAAAAATTTTCCAACGTTCGTCAATAAATGTCGGGGTTTTTTCTAGTCGGGGTTTTTGGGGGTAAAGGGGGAGGGAAAAAAGGGTTAAAAAACCCCGGGGGAGCGTATTGGGTTTTTTTAAAAGGTTTTAAAATTATTTTCCCCCTTTTTACGCTTATTTGGATACTTTTTTCCCCTGAATTGTCCTTTCTCATTTTTCATATCTAGCGGTTTGGGGAAATTAAAAAACCCCCCGGGGGGGTTTTGGGGGGACGTGGGGGTTTTCCCGAAACACCCCCTTTGTTGGAAGGTTGGAAAAGTACATATTTTTTTGGGGAAGTTTTATAAAAAAACCGGGGTTTTGGGGATATGTTTCCGTATAGACGTGGAGAGAGAGAAAGAAAAAGGGGAGAAAAAAACTTGGGGGGAAAATAATCTCAGTACACCCCAAAATTTTTCCCAAAACCCCAAAAACCCCTTTTTTTGCTGCCCCTACCAAACTGGACGGGGACCGACGCCTTTGTCCGCGACCCCCCTGGTGGGGATTTTTTGAAAATTTCTAAAAAAAAAAAACCTTTTGGTTTATTACTTTTTTGATTGTAAAAAATATCTTGGAAATGGGTTTTTGGTTTCCCCCCAAATTAGTCGGGTGAAAAGGGGAAAGGGGGATGCAAGTTTTTGGCATTTTAAAAAAAAAAAACCCCCTTTGGTTTTGTGTTCCAGAAAATTTTTTTTTTTTTTTTTTTTTTAAAATCTTGATGTACTTTCTTGTTAAAAAACCCTTTTGAAAAAAACCAAGCCTTTAAATTGTTTTTGGGGAAAAAAAAAAACTAAGTTTTTTTTTTAGTTATTAAAAAATTAAAAAAAAATGGCTTTTTTTTGAAAAATGAAAATTAATTAAAACATCAGAGAAGTTTTAACAAAGGTTTTTTTTTAGAACAATAGATTTATGATCAAAAAAAAAAACAAAAGATTTTCCAAAAAAAAAGAAGTTGAAAAAAAACTGATTAGTTTTTAAGATCCTTGTTTTGGGCCCCAGTCCTTTATTTCACGCGTCCAAAGACCCCCCTTTTTTTCCCCCCCCCTTGCGAGACAAAAAAAAGACTCTTAGAACCAGAAAACTGGGGGGTAAGGGGGGGGGGAAAATAACCCCTTGTACCCCCTCGTTTTTGGGGCCCATGGCGCGTTTCTACCCGCATCCCCCCGGGGCCCCCCTTTTTTTAAAATTTCGAAAGAAAAAAAAAAAAGGGAAAAAAAGAAAGTTTTGCCGGGGGAAAAAGGTAAAAAAAAAAGGGTTTTGCTTGCATTGATATTTGTTATATCCCCAATCCCCGGGCCTTTCTCCCCCTTTTTTTTTTTTACCTGAAAAATATGAGTAGGTTTAAACCCCCAGAGTCGAGAAAAAGTTAGTGGGGCGTCCAAAAAAAAACCCTTTTTTAAAAGTGTTTTGGGGGTTTTGCTTTTTTTGTCAGTATTAATTCCCCTTAAAAAAACCCCAAACACTTCAAAAAAAATTTTCTAGTTTGTTTTTTTTAAAAGGGTTTTTTTTGTCAGAAAAAAATTTTTTTTATGTTTTTTTTCGAACAAAACCCCCCTGTCAAGTAATTCTTTCTTCACGTACCCCCTTAAAAAAATTTTAAAAAAAAATTTACTTATAGGGACAAAAAAATTTTTTCTTTGACCAAATTTTTTTACACCTATCCCTTTTTTATGCCCCTTTTCCGGAAAAAAAAATTTTCCCTCAATGTTTTGAAAGGTTTTAGAAACATGGTTTTCATTAGTGGCGTTTTTAAATTTTCAAAACAAAATTTTTTTTACTGGTAAAATTTTTGTTTTTACCCCCTTTTTTCTTATTTATTATTTTATTAATTTTTATAATATTTCTCTTGTTCCATAGGAAAAAAAAATCCCCCCATGGCCCCCCCCCTCCCCTTTTCCCTTTTTCCCCGTATTATAATTAAATTTTTAATTTTTTTTTTCCCAGTTTAAAAAAGCATATTACGGGGCACCACGGGGAAAAAACTTCTTCCTGGTTCTAGCCCCCAAAAAACTTTAGATTTTTAGGGGAAAATCACGTTGTTTTTTTTTCTCACTTTTTTCCATACATTTTTGTTCTTAAAGGCACAAATTCAAGTAAAACCCCTTTTATTTTTTTTTTAAATTTTTTGTTACGTAAAAAATTTTTTTCCAAAACCACCCCCTTTTAAAAATTAAAAAATTTGACCAATTTTTTAAATTTGGAAAAATTTAAATTAAAAAATTAAAGAAGGTTTTTTTTTTTTTTTTTTTGGGAAAGCTTTTTTTGTTAAAAAACACTTTTTCCCCAAATTTTAAAAAAATTTTTCTCCATCAGAAGCCTTTATCTCGCGAACTCTTTAAATTTAGACATCAACTTTTCAAAGCGATTTTCCCCTCTGGGGGTTTGGAAAAAAAAATACATTATTCCCCACTTGAGAAAAAAATCTTCTGTGCCGTAGTGGGGGGTTTTTTGCCCCTTTTTGGGGGGGCTTGAGTTTTTTTTCCCCCTTTTCCCGGGGCAAAGGCTTTTCCCCAAAACCCCCAAAAAAACCCCCGTAAAACCCCCGTTTCCCCCCCCGGTATGAGGATGGGAGGGGGGTTTAAAAATAGGGCCATGGGGGTCCGAGGGGACCCTAACGAAGGCGGCAAAAAGCTCCACACCCAGGAGACCACAGTTTCCCCAAAAACCCCCCAAAAAAGGTTTTCCCTTTTGGGGGAGGGGCCCAAAAATTGGCCCAAAATTTTAAAAACTTTACGCGGGGTCACAATAAGATCCCCTTTTCCTTTGTTTTTGGCATTGAAAAAAAGTTTTTAAAAAATTGCGACAATAAACCCGTCTGGAATTCGAACTGTGGCCCCGATGATCTTCCGACCTTACCCCCGTAAAACTACTACCCATACCTTAGTTTTTTAAAAAATTTAATTTAAAAACACATTCTAGGTAGTTTTACTTTTTTTTGGTCAGGGCCCGCATGATAAATTTTTTTTTTATTAATTTTTGTTATTTTATAAAAAATTGATATTATCTATCAGGAGTGGGCATCTGCCCATCACATGATTTTACGATGAATAAGGAAAGTATGCCCTTTCCATCCCCAAAAAATTTTTTAGCTAAACATATTTAAAAATTTTTTTTTTGTAAAAGAAATTGGGGTACCCTTAAGAGGCCGGGAAAGGGGAAAAAAAGTTGAACTGCAAAAAAATTTTTTTTTGTGGTTATGATAAAAATTTATGGGCTTGCCCGAATTGGGGCCCAAAAACCCCCAGCTTGGGCCCGAATTGGGGCCGCCAAGAGCTTAAAAGTGCCCCCAAAAAACCCCCCCCAAAAAAAAACCCCAAAAATTTTTCCAAATTTCCCCCCAGCTTTGGACCCGAATTGCGCGCCCCAAAAAAAATTTTAAAATTTTTCCCCCCTCCCCCCTCCGACCGAACCCGATTGGGCCCCAAAAAACCTAGGGTTGGACCCCCAAAAATTTGGGGGGCCAAGAGCTTTTAAAAGGGGGCCCCCCCTCCCCCCAAACCCAAAAACCCCCCTTGGGGCCCCAAAAAAACCCCCCTTGACCCGAATTTCGCGCCAAACTTAAAAGTTTCCCCCTCCCCCCTCAACCCCCCCCAATTGTGCCCCAAAAAACCTAGGGTTTTGGGGGCCCAAAATTTGGGGGCCCAAGGGGTTTTTTAAAAAACCCCACCCTTTTCCCCCCAGACCGAACCGAAAATTTTCCCCCAAAAAACTAGCTTGGACCCGAAAAATTTTTCCCAAGAGCTTTTTAAAAAAAGCCCCCCTCCCCCCCCCAAACGAACCCCCGAAAATTGGCCCCCCCCTCCCCCAGCTTGGGGGCCGAATTTTTCGCCAAGAGCTTAAAAGTGCCCCCACCTCCCCCTCAACCCCGAACCCGAATTGTGCCAATCCCCTAGCTTGGGCCGAATTGCGCCCCAAAAAAATTTAAAAATGCCCCCCCCCCCCCGGCCCCCCGGGCCCGTATTGCGCCAACTATGAAAAAAAAATTTTTAATTTTTTTTGGGGGGGGCCGGGGAAGAAAAGGGGGAAGTCAAAAACATTTATTTTTAAATTTTAAAATATTTAACTATAAAAAACAAAAATCAAACATTTTTTAAAAACACAGTAAAAAAATTTTTTTTTTTAAAAAAATTGGGAAAAAAAAAAAATGAAAAAAAATAAGCCCCCTATAAATTTTTTTTTTAAAAAACCAAAAAATCAACCCCAAAGGGTTTTTTTTGGGGCACACCCCCTTCACGAGATTAATTATTTTTTAACAAAATCTTTAAAAAAAATTTCAAAAATTTTTTTTGAATTTTTTTTAAAATATTTAAAAGTAAAAACTCTTAAAAAAACTTTCCCCCCAAAACCAAAACCCCCCCTTTTTTTTAAAATTTTTCATCTTAAAAACCCCCAAAATGTATTGTTTTAAACAAAATTCAGAAAATTTTTTTAAAAATTTTTGATTTAAAATTTTAAAAAAATTTCCCCATTATTTAAAAAATGTTAATAAAAAAATTTTTTTTCTGAAGATCGATTTTTACTTTTTTATTTTCATTTAAAAAAACCCCCCCGATATACACTTTGAAAAAACATTATTTAAAACCCCTTTTTTGGGGGAAAAATTTTTGGGGTTTTAAATTTCCCCGGTCGAGTGAATTTTAAGGGGGTTTTTTCCAAAAAAGGTTTTTTCCCCCTCCGCTTTTAGGAAAAATTTGGGTTCAATTTCTTTACTTTAAAACTTATCTCCCCCCAAAACCCCCTTTTTTTTAAATTTGAACAAAAAAATATAACTCAAAACCGGGGAATAAAACGCAGTGTAAAAAAATCCCCCGTGAAAAAATAATAATAAAATTTTTTAAGTCAAAAATTATAACATTATTTATGTAATTTTTAAAAACAAGATTTTTTTGCTTACTTTTCTTGCCCCCAAAAGAGATCGACACCTACTATTTTGGGGTTGGGGAAAATTTTTTTAAAACATGCACCCCCTGGAGCCTTGCTCGAAATCAACCCCAAAGGGGATAAAGTTTGAAAAGGGGGGTTTTTTTTTTTGCCCCTCTTTTCCTTTTTAAGGGGTTCCCCCTTTTTGACAAATTGAATTCTTTGGGAAAAAATTTTTGGAAAATTTTTTATTTAAATTTTTATTCCTGAAAAAAAATTTTAAAAGCCCTTTTAGGGTCTATTTTTTTTTAAAATTTTTTCCCTGTGGGGGACCTCTTTTTGGATAATTCAAAAACCTTACTTTTTTTTCCCCTCAGCTTTCCTTTTTAAATGCGTTGGGGGTAAAATTTTTTGTTAAAAATTTTTAAAACTAGTAATGGTTCGTGGGGTTGTTTTTTGGGTTTTCCCCCAATTCCCCAGGGGAAAAAATTCCGCCATCAAGTGTGAATTTTTTGGGCCCTTTAAAAACCCTTTTTTTGTGCCCCCCCCCAAATTTTTTTCCCCCCGGCAAATTTCCCAAAAATTTATTCACCTTTTTCGATACTTTAAAAAATTACGTAGACAATAATATATTTTTAAAATTTTTTACTATAAATCCTTTCCAAATCGCTAATATCACAGCCAACAAAAAAATCGGCAGTACAAAACCCCCCTTTTTTTCTGACTAGTCCCTAGAGCTCAAGGGCACCCTAACCCCCCCTCTGACTGCCCCCCAGCCAAGACACCCCCAACCCCCCCTCTGACTAATCCCAAAACTCAAGACACCCTACCCCCCCTCTGACTATCCCAAAAACAGACACCCTAAAACCCCTTTTTTCTGACTAGTCCCCCCAGCCCAAAGGGCCCCCACCCCTCTCTGACTAGTCCCCCCCAAACTCAAAAAAAAACCCCAAACCCCCCTTTTTTGACTAGTCCCTAGAGCCAAGACAAAACCCCCCCCCCTCTCTGACTAGTCCCCAGGCTCAAGGGCCTTACCCTCTCTCTGCTAGTAAACCTTTTAAGAACCCCCTCCCCCCTTTTAAAATCCCCTCCCCTGCCCGTCCCCTGAGTTAAAAAACCCTACCCCCCTTGACTAGTCCCTAAAAGGAAAAAAAACCCCACCTTCTCCTGACTAGTCCCTAGAGCCAAGACACATTTCCCTCTCCCCCCCTAGTCCCAGAGCTCCCCAAAAAATTACCCCCCCTTGATAGTCCCCCCCAGCTAAGGGGGCTACCCTTTTCTGACTGTCCCCCGAGCTCAAGACACCCCTTTTTCCCTCCCTGACTATCCCTAGAGCTCAAGACACTCTAAACCCCCCCCCCTGACTAGTCCCTAGAGCCAAGGGGGCTCTAAACCCCCCCTTGACTTGTTCCCCGGGGCCAAGACACTCCACCCTCTTTTTTTACTAGTCCTAAAAACTCAAAACATCTAAAACCCCCCCTTGAATAAAATTTTTAGGTTTTAAAAGTCCCCCCTACTCTCCCGGGGAAAAAAAAAACTATTTTTTAAAATTTTTTTTTAATTTTTTGGGTTTTTTCCCCCCTTTTTTAAAGTTGGGGAAAAAAAAATTTTCCCCCAAAATCTTTTTTTCTTTATTTAAAATTTTTTTTTTGCTTCATTGATAAAATGGGGGGGCCCCCCCTTTTTATAATATGAATTAAAGGCCCCCGGTTTGGGGGGGTTTTTTTTCTATTCAGAAAATTTAAGTTATTTTATAAGCCGTGGGCTGATATAAAACAGTCAGTTCAGGGAACGGCAAAAGTTAAATATCGCTTAAAAAACTTTCTAGATAGCTGGGGACAAAAAATTTTCCCCAGGAATAAAATTTTAAATTTTAATTAAAAAAAAAATAATATTTATAATATATATATATATATATATTTTAAAAAAAAATAACCCCAAAAATATATTAAAAAAACAATATAAGATCCGGGGGGGACTTTTGGGGAAGTTTTTAAAAAAATCGGGCTCCAAAAGGTTTTTTGCCCCCCGCCTTGAGATTTTTAAAAGGGGCTCCCCCCTGTATCAAGCATTACTTTAAAAAAACGGAGCTATTGAACAAAAAAAATTTTTTTAGCTTTCGCCCCAAAAAAAATACTATGGTCAAATTTTGTTTTCATAGAACTTACATACAAATAAAAAAAAAACCCTTTTTTCCCCAAAATCCCCCGGGCCCCTATTTTTCCCCCTTATGACCAACTATCCAACCCCCAAAGGAAAAGGGGGTGTACCCCAAAGCAACATAGCATCTAAAGAAATTGTTTGCATGCCCTTGTGTTGACTTTTAGCGCTTTTCTAAATAATTTTGGGCCCAAAACCCCAAAAAAACCAGAAATTGCCTTTAAAAATTTAAAAAACTAAAATAAAAACAGAAAGTTTTAATACACTCTTGGGGGAAAAAGGGAAATTTAAACCAAAATTTTAAAAAAAAAAAATTTTCGGTTTTTTTCCCAGTGTCGAACACGGTCCCCGAAACAATTGGGGAGCCCCCAAAAACCCTTTTTAAAAAACTAAAAAAAATTTTTCCCCTTTTTAATGCAAGGAATGGATTTAAAAAATCAGTATTTTTTGAAAAAAAAAACTATTTTTCCCCAAAAAAAAAAAAATTGCTTCTTTTGAGTGTAAAGTTAAAAAATTTTTTTTTTCATAAAAAGTTCTTAAATAATTTTGTCAGGGGAAAATTTTAAAAAAAAATTTTTTTTATCGGGGAAAAGTTTATGTTTGAATTCCAGGATTTTCCTTTTCGGTTTTTAAAGATTTTAAAGTAGGCTCTCTATAAAAGTCAACCCCGCTTTTTTTAAAAAGTGTTGTTTTTTTCCCCCCCCTTGGGCCCCCAACCCTTCCCCCCCCTTTTTAAAAGGGGGGCTTTTTTAAAATTGAATGTTTTGAAGACTTTAAAATTTTTTCCCCCCCAAATCCCTACGGGGAAAAAAAAAAGGGGAAAAAATATTTTAAAAATGTGTTGAAATTATAAACCCCTTTGATGGGGGAAAAATTCCCCCAACCCCCCAACGTGCTTTATTTTTTGGGGTTTTTTCCTTTTTTTTAATTCCTTCTCCCCATAATATTTTCTCCCTTTTTTACCCCCTGCAGCTTAATTTACCCGGGTTTTAAAAAACCTTTGTTTTAAAAACGTTTTAAAAAAAGTGATTTAAATTTTGGGGTACCATGTGTGAACATTTTTAACTTTGCTCCCGGGGGCTTAGGGGTTTTCCCCCTTGGGGTTTTTCCCCCTCATTTCCCCCCCCTCTTTTGTTATTCCCGTATGCCACAGCGGTACTCCCCGGGAAGGGGGAAATTTTTTGTGTGAACCTCTCCATTGTTCCCCTTTTTTCTCTTTTTCTTCTGGCAGCTGTCCGAGAATATTTTAACCCCGTTTTATCGGGGGAAAGTGTTGCCGGGCCCCCAAAGCTTTTAATTTTGGGGGTAGCTGATGCTGCCTATTTCCCGAATTCCCCTTAAAAAAGGAGGGGCGGACTTTTTTCATTAAAAAAATTTTTTAAAAAAAAAGAAATTTTTTATTCCCCCTTTTGTGGTAAGCATATGAAGGACCTAATATATGTAGATAATTTGGTAGGGTTTTGTTAAAAATTTTCCCCCACGTAATTTTTTCATTTGAAGAAAATTTAAAAATTTTTTTTTAAAAACTCCAGGGAAAAAGATTTTCCCCCTTTTTGCCCAAAAAAAATAAAGGGGATGGTGAAATGTTTGAATAATTTTTTAAAATTTTTTTGCTGCTTTGTTCCAAATGGGAAACCCCCTGGTATTATCACCCCAAAAAAAAAAGGGAAGTAAAATAAAAACCCATTTTCAAAAAAAGAAAAAAATAAAAAAGTGTTAAAAACCCCCAAAAAGGTACTTAGTACACCCAAAAATGTTTTTGACATAATTCTAAAGAGGTTTTTTTTTACGGGCTCTATTAAAAAAGGCCCCCGGGGGTTTGGGCGCCATTTGTCAAAGCCTTTATAACGGGCCCCCTTTTTTGGGGTTTTTTTTATTATTATTTTTTTTTATTATTTTTTAGAAAAAAACCCCCCTTTTTCCCCTTTTTGGGTTATAAAAGGGCCCCTTTTTCCCTTAAAAATTTAAAGGTAGGGTGATTGTGGATGAAATGGAGGCCCCCCCCGTTTAAAAAAGGGAAAAAAAAACCCACGGTGGAGGCCCCCCATTCCCCCCATGGGCCCCCCGTTGGGGGGGGCCAAATTTTTTTTAAACCCCCCCTGTTGGTCGCCAATTGTTTGTTCCTTTTAGCTGGTCCACGTTGGGTCGTCAATTGCTACCTTAACGTAATATTTTTTTTTTAAAAATCCCCAGTTTTTGGGGAAAAAATTTATAACATTTCGGGTTTTTACTTTTTTTATTGCCCCCGGTTGTTTCGTCATTTGTTACGGGGTTTAAAATAGTTATTATAAACCCGAAAAAAGGGCCCCCCCACCTTTTTTTTTATAGAAATAACAAAGTCAATAAGTTGGTATTGGTTTTTTTTAAGGGTTAAAATTAAAATTTTTTTCTTGGGGTAGGGGAAAAAAAAAAACCCCCTTGCACCAAAAAAAAACGAGTGTCTAAAAAAAAGTCCCTTTTTTCCCAGACCCCAAGACTGGAAACACACAGTAAGCCCCTGAGATTACCCCCACCCCCATATACCTCAGCCAATGCAACTTAAAAAAAAATGTTTAGTTTGGGAAAAGTTTAAAAAGCATAATTTTTTGGCCCCCAACCGGACACTGCCCCAAATTGAACATCTAATTGTTTTGGGTTGTTCCAGAGCAGGAATTTTAAATTTTTTAAAAAGGGCCCTTTTTTTTTGCAATTTTGACTCAACTTATGTCAACCTGAAGTTTTTTTTTTTAAAAAGCTGAACCTTTCCCAAAAAACAGGGCGTGAACTTAACAACAGGGGAAAAAAATAGTAATTTTCCCAGTTAAATCTGGGAACTATCATATATGAGTAATTTTTTTAAAAGACTTGTTTTAAGCGCCCCCAATTTTAAAAAAAAATAAAATTCAAAAAAAAAAAAATTTTATATATAATTCAGAAGGGTATTGTCCCCAAAAATTTCCAAAAAATTC